>JAEKDQ010000860.1:0-61932 GCA_026937815.1 Etheostoma perlongum | reverse complement strand
AAGCCAGAGTTTGAATGAACCTGGCTTAAATAGTATAGGAATCCATTTTAAGTGGCCTGAATGAGAGTTAAATATGCCTTTTTTTTTAACAGCCTGGAATATAAGGTCAATATAGCTTCACCTTTAAGCCCCGGCTCTTAAGGTCATACATCATAATGCTCTGATATTACCTGAGAGACACACTACATAAAGCTGTCTCCCCAGTCTGGGTACATGCTTTTAGTTGGTGTGTAACATCATCAGATCTTTTAGATTAGCCTGAAAAGAGCAAAATATGTCTTTAAAAGCCCTCCGAGAAAAAATCGCCCTAAAATACAGCATTAACTGGACATTCAAACTTACATCGAATGGTCCCTGAATTACCTGAGTGACCCAATGGATATAGTGTCTAAGCCAGAGCTGAATGAACTTATTAACAGTAGGAATCCAATTTAGAGTGGCCTGGAAGGAGAGTTAAAATATTTTGAACAGCCTTGTGGAACATATGTCCATAGCTTTTACTTTTAGTTCTTAATTTTGCTACATCGAAATCCTAGAATGCGTTGTGATATTACCTGTGAGACACACTGGATATAGTATGTCTCCCCCAGTCGAAATGAAGCTGTATAACATCAGATTCCTTTAGAGTAGCCTGAAAAACAGTAAATATCTTTTAAAGCCTGAAAAGATTTAAAAATGCCAGCATTACTAGAATATTCATGCTTCCAATTTTAAATCCTACCAACAGTCCCCAATTGAATTGAAAGTGAATCATCGGTAGTTTCTAACCCAGAGTTTGAATGAACTGGCTTAACAGTAGGAATCCATTTTAGAGTGGCCTGGAAGGAGAGTTAAATATGCCTTTAAACAGCCTGAATATATATCCATATAGCTTCACCTTTTAACCCTTATCATGGTTGAAGCCACTCTCAGAATGTTTGATATACCTTGAGAGACACACTGATATGGGATGTCTCCCCCAGTCTGAAATGAAGCTGGCATAATACCATTCCTTGAGTAGTCGAAAAAGAGTAAATATGCCTTAAAAGCCTGAGTTTAACATACAGTATTAATTAGACATTCAAGGCTTCAATTTTAAAATCCTACATCAGAATGGTAGGCACTTTACCTACCTGAGTAATCCAATAATGGATATGTAGTGTCTAACCCAGAGTCGAACCTGGCAATAGAATCCCTAGAGTGGCATCTTTGGAAAAGAGTAAATATGCCTCAAAAAGCCCATGTCCACTCAGCCCTTAATTTAAGGTCATACACCAGAATGCCTGATATTACCTGAGAGAGAATATGGATGTCTCCAGTCCTGAATGAAATAATATCAGGATTCCTTTTTAGAGTAGCCTGAAAAGAGTAAAATATTCCTTTAGAAGTTTTTCCGAAAGATTAAAACAGGGCTTAATTAGACATTCAAGGTTTCAATTTTATCCCTAATATTCTGGGAGTAATCTAATGGAGGTTGTAGTATAACCCAGATGAATCCTGGCTTAACAGTAGGAATCCATTTTGAGAGTGGCCAGCTGAGAGTTAAATATGCCTTAACAGCCTGTGGAATATATGTCAATATAGTTTACCTTTAAGCCCTCACATCAGAATGCTCTTGATATTACCTGAGAGACACACTGGATATGGGATGTCTCCTAGTCTCCTGGAATGAAGCTGGGCATAACATCAGATTCCCTTTTTAGAGCCCAGAAAAGAGCAAATATGCCTAAAATACAGCATTAATTATATTCAAAGGCTTCAATTTTAAAATCCTAAACAGAATGGTCCTTTAATTACCTGAGTAATCCAATGGATATGTAGTGTCCTGCACCCAGAGTTTGAATGAACCTGGTTTAACAGTAGGAATCATTTTAGAGAAATAGATAAATATGCCTTAAAAGCCTGAATATATGTCAATATAGCTTTACTTTTAAGTGTCCTTAATTTTAAGGTCGTGAATCAGAATGCCTGATATTACCCAGAGAATAATTGATATGGTATGTTTCCCCCAGTCATGGAATGAAGCTGCATAAACATCAGATTCCTTTTAGAATTGCCCTATGAAAAAGAGTAAATATGAGTGCCTTAAAGCCTGAAAAGATTTAAAATACAGCATTAATTAGAACATTCAAGGCTTCAATTTTAAAATCCTACATCAGAATGATCCCTAATTACTAATTGAGTGGATATATAGGTGTCTAAGCCAGAGTTTGAGATGAACCTAATGACAAATCCCCCAGAACTTATTTTGAGGGAGAGTTAAGTTCTTTAACAGCCTGAATATATATGTCAATATAGCTTTTACCTTTAGCCCTTAATTTAAGGTCATACATCCTCATCTGATATTACCTGAGACACACACTGGATATATTGGTGTCTCCCTCAGTCTTTCATGAATGACTGGTATAACATCAGGATTCCCTTTTAGATTAGCCTGAAAAAGAGTAAAAATATGTCTTTAAAAACTGGAAAAATTTAAAATACAGCATTAACTTGGACATTCAATGGGCTTCAATTTAAAAATCCCATTATCAGAATGGTCCTAATTACCTGAGTGACCAATAATGGATATAGTGTCTAAGCCAGAGTTTGAATGAACCTGGCTTAACAGTAGGAATCCATTTAGAGTGGCTGAAGGAGAGTTAAATATGCCTTTAATGCCTGAATATGTCCATATAGCTTTTACTTTTAAGCCCTTAATTTTAGATTATCGTAAATCAGAATGCTGTGATATTACCTGTGAGACACTGGATATGGTAGTGTCTCCCCAGTCGTGGAATGAAGCTGCATACCATCAGATTCCTCTTTTAGAGTAGCCTGAAAAAAGAGTAAAATATTCCCTTTAAAGCCTGGCAAGATTTAAAATATACAGCATTTACTCAGACATTCAAGGCCTGTCTTTAAATCCCACATCAGAATGGTCCCTAATTACCTGAGTGACCCAATGGATATAGTGTCAATCCAGAGTTTAAGAATGAACCTGGTTTAACAGTAGGAACCATTTTAGAGTGGCCTGAAGGAGAAGGCAGTGCCACAGCCTGAATATGCGTCATATAGCTTCTACTTTTAAGCCCTTAATTTATGGGTCATACACTGTAGCTCTGATATTACCTGAGAGGATGTCAATTCCTGAACTCTGAACAAGCTATCAGACTCCTTTTAGGAGTAGCGCCTGGAAAAGAGTAAACATGCCTTAAAAGCTCGAAAGAGATTTAAAATACAGCATTTAATTAGACATTCAAGGCTTCAATTTGAAATCCTAAAAACAATGGTCCTAATTACCTGAGTGTTAATGGATATCTCAGGTGTCCCACCCAGAGTTTGAATAAACCTGGTTTAACAGTAAAATCCTTTCTTTAGACCTGAAGGAGATTAAATATGCCTTAAAAGCCTGAATATGTCCAATTTAGCTTTACCTTTTTAAGTCCTTAATTTTAAGGTCGTAAATAAGAATATACTGAGATTGCCTGAGAGACACACTGATATGGTATGTCTCCCCCAATCATGTGGAATGAAGTTGGCATAACATCAGATTCCTTTTTAGAGTAGCCTGAAAAGAGTAAAATATGCCTTTAAAAAGCCTGAAAGAGATTTAAAAATACAGCATGAACAATTAGACATTCAAGGATTCAATTTTAAATCCTACATCAGAATGGTCCTTGATTACCTGGTGACCCAATGGATATATAGTGCCTGGGCAGGTTTGAATAGGAACCTGGCTTAACAGTAGAACCATTTTGAGGGCTCAGTTGAGAGTGCCTTGAACAGCCTGAATATATGCGTCAATATAGCTTTACCTTTAAGCCCTTAATTTTAAGGTCATATCATAATGCTCTGATATTACCTGAGAGACTGATATGTTGCCTCAGTCTTGCATGAAGCTATATAACATCAGGATTCCTTTTAGATTAGCCTGAAAAAGAGTAAATATGCCTTTAAAAGCCTTGGCAATTTAAAATACAGCATTAACTGGACATTCGCTATGCCTACCTTAAAACTTACACTCCTGCATGGTCCCTATCACCTGAGTGACCCAATGGATATAGAAGCTAGAGTTTGAATGAACCTGGCTTAGTCAGTAGGAACTAATTTAGAGTACTCAGCTGAGCAACATGCCTTAACAGCCTGAATATATGTCCATATAGCTTTTTACTTTAAGCCTTAATTTGCTAATGTAAATCAGAATGTTGTGATATTACCTGTGAGACACACTGATATGGGATGTCCCCCCAGTCCTGGAATGAAAACTAAGATAACATCAGGATTCCTTTTAGAGTAGCCCTGAAAAAAGTAAAATATTCTTCTTTAAAAGCCTGAAAAAGATTTAAAAATACAGCATTAATTAGATTATCCAGGCTTCACTTTAATTCACCGTAAGAATGGTCCTAATTACCTGAGTGACCCAAAGGATATATGTAGTGTCTAACCCAGAGTTTGAATGAACCTGGCTTAATTATTGTGTAGGGAATCCATTTTAGAGTGGGCCTGAAGGAAAGTTAAATATGCCTTTAACAGCCTGAATATATGTCAATATAGCTTTACCTTTAAGCCCTTCATTTTAAGGTCCTGTACATCAGAATGCTCTGATATTACCTGAGGGACACAATGGATAAGGGATATGCTCCCCCAGTCTTGAATGAAGCTGGCATATAACATCAGGATTCCTTTTAGGTAGCCTTAAAAGAGTAAAATAATAACGCTTCCCAAAAGCCTGAAAAAGATTTAAATACAGCATTAATTAGACATTCAAGGCTTCAATTTTAAAAATCCTACAACAGAATGGTCCCCTATTACCTGAGTGAACCAATGGATATGTAGTGTCTAACCCAGAGTTTGAATGAACCTGTTAACAGTAAGGAATCCATTTTTAGATTAGGCTGAAAAAGAGTAAGCTATGCCTTTTAAAAGCCTGAATGCTATATGTCCAGATATACCTTTCTGCTAGCCTTAATTTAAGGTCATACATCAGAATGCTCTAGGTTACCTCCGAGGGACACACTGATTATGGGATGTCTCCCCAGTCTTAATGAAGCTGTGGCATAACATCAGGATTCCTTTTAGAGAAGCCTGAAAAAGTAAAATAATGCCTTTAAAAGCCTGGAAAAGATTTAAAAAATACAGCATTAATTAGACATTCAAGGTTTCAATTTTAAAATCCTACATCAGAATGGTCCCCTAATTACCTGAGTGACCCAATGGATATGTGTCTAACCCAGAGTTTGAATGAACCTGGCTTAACAGTAGGAATCCATTTGAAAGTACCTGAGGAGAGTTAAATATGCCTTTAACAGGCTGAATATATGTCAATATAGCTTTACCTTTTAAGCCCTTAATTTTAAGGTCATACATCAGAATGCTCTGATATTACCTGAGACACACACTGGATATGGGATGTCTCCCCAGTCCTGGAATGAAGCTACATAACATCAGGATTCCTTTTTAGAGAAGCCTGAAAAAGAGTAAAATATGCCTTTTAAATGCCTGAAAAAGATTTAAAATACAGCATTAATTAGACATTCAAGGCTTCAATTTTAAAATCCTAAAACAGAATGGTCCTAATTACCTGAGTGACCCAATGGATATGTAGTGTCCCACCCAGAGTTTGAATGAACCTGGTTTAACAGTAGGGAATCATTTTTTAGAGTGGGCTGAAGGAGAGAGATAAATATGCCTTTAAAAGCCTGAATATATGTCAATATAGCTTTACTTTTAAGTCCTTAATTTTAAGGTCAGAATCAGAATGCTCTGATATTACCTGTGAGACACACTGATATGGTATGTTTCCCAGTCATGGAATGAAGCTGGCATAACATCAGGATTCCTTTTTAGATTAGCCTGAAAAAGAGTAAAAATATGTCTTTAAAAAGCCTGAAAAAATTTAAAAATACAGCATTAATTAAACATTCAAGGATTCAATTTTAAAATCCTACATCAGAATGGTCCCTAATTACCTGAGTGACCCAATGGATATATAGTGTCCCAAGCCAGAGTTTGAATGAACCTGGCTTTAAATAGTAGGAATCCATTTTAGAGTGGCCTGAAGGAGAGTTAAATATGCCTTTAACAGCCTGAATATATGTCCATATAGCTTTTTACCTTTAAGCCCTTAATTTTAAGGTCGTAATCAGAATGCTGTGATATTACCTGAGAGACACACACTGGATGGGATATTCCCCAGTCTTGGAATGAAGCTGGCATACCATCAGGATTCCTTTTTAGATTGCCTGAAAAAAGAGTAAAATATTCCTTTAAAGCCTGAAAAATTTAAATACAGCATTAATTAGACATTCAAGGCTTCAATTTTAAAAATCCTACATCAGAATGGTCCCTAATTACCTGAGTGACCCAATGGATATGTAGTGTCTAAGCCAGAGTTTGAATGAACCTGGCTTAACAGTAGGAATCCAATTTAGAGTGGCCTGAAGGAGAGTTAAATATGCCTTTAACAGCCTGAATATATGTCCATATAGCTTTACCTTTTTAAGCCCCAATTTTAAGGTCATACATCAGAATGTTGTGATATTACCTGTGAGACACACTGGATATGGTATGTCTCCCCCGGTGGAATGAAGCTGGCATAACATCAGGATTCCTTTTAGATAGCCTGAAAAAAGAGTAAAATATTCCTTTAAAAGCCTGAAAAAGATTTAAAAAATACAGCATTAATTGACATTCAGGGCACAATTTTAAATCCTACATCAGAATGGTGGTCCCTAATTACCTGAGTGACCCAATGGATATGTAGTGTCAACCCAGAGTTTGAATGAACCTGGCTTAACAGTAGGAATCCATTTTAGCCTGAAGGAGAGTTAAATATGCCTTTAACAGCCTGAATATATGTCAATATAGCTTTACTTTAAGCCCTTAATTTTAAGGTCATACATCAGAATGCTCTCTGATGTTACCTGAGACACACTGGATATGGATGTCTCCCCAGTCTTGAATGAAGCTAGCATAACATCAGGATTCCTTTTAGAGTAGCCCTGAAAAAAGTAAAATATTCCTTTAAAAGCCTGAAAGAGATTTAAAATACAGCATTAATTAGACATTCAAGGCTTCAATTTTAAAATCCTAAACAGAATGGTCCCTACTACCTGAGTGACCCAATGGATATGTAGTGTCCCTAACCCAGAGTTTGAATGAACCTGGCTTAACAGTAGGAATCCATTTTAGAGTGGCCTGAAGGAGAGATAAATATGCCTTTAAAAGCCTGAATATATGTTAAATATAGTTTCATTTCATTAAGTCCTTAATTTTAAATCGTAAATCAGAATGGTCCTGATATTACCTGTGAGACATTACCGGATATGGGATGTCTCCCCAGTCAGAATGAAGCTGGCATACATAACATCAGATTCCTTTTAGAGTAGCCTGAAAAGAGTAAAATATGCCTTTTAAAAGAGATTTGTACACCTGAAGGCTGAATTAAAATACAGCATTAATTAGACATTTACTGCAAGCCCAGAATTTTAAAATTTAACATCAGAATGGTTCTGATAAATACCTGAGGACCATATAATGGATATAGGGATGTCTCCCCCCAGTTTTGAATGAACCTGGCATAACATCGGGAATCCATTTAAATAGCCTGAAGGAGAGTATAATATGCCTTTAAAAGCCTGAAAAAGATTTAAATATAGCATTACCTTTTCAAGGCTTGAATTTTAAAATCCTACATCAAATGGTCCAATTACCTAGTGATATTAACCCAGAGTTTGAAATGAACCTGGCTTAACAGTAATCCTTTTTTTAGAGTGGCCTGAAGGAGATAATATGCCTTTAACAGCACGAATATGGTCCATGAAAGCCCTGGTTTTAAGGTTGTAAATCAGGATTACCTTGGATATGATTAGCCTGGAATGAAACTGGCAAACATGGATTCCCTTTTTTAGAGTAGCCTTAAAAAAGTAAAATATTCAGCATTAAAGCCTGAAAAGACATTCTAAGGCTTCAAATTTTAAAATCCTACATCAGAATGGTCCCTAATTACCTGAGTGACCCAATGGATATGTAGTGTCCCCAGAGTTTGAATGAACCTGGCTTAACAGTAACAATCATTTTGAGTGGCCTGAAGGAGTTAAATATGCCTTTAACAGCCTGAATATATGTCCATATAGCTTTTACCTTTAAGCCCTTAATTTTAAGGTCGTAAATCAGAATGTTGTGATATTACCTGTGAGACACACTGGATATGGTATGTCTAATATACAGTCATGAATGAAGCTGGCATAACATCAGGATTCCTTTTTAGAGTAGCCTGAAAAAAACAGTAAAATATTCCTTTGAAAGTTTGAAAAAGATTTAAAATACAGCATTAATTAGACATTCAAGGCTTCAATTTTTAAAATCCTACATCAGAATGGTCTAATTACCTGAGTGACCCAATGGATGTGTAGTGTCTAAACAGGGAGTTTGAATGAACCTGGCTTAACAGTAGGAATCCATTTTAGAGTGGCCTGGAAGGAGAGGATTAAATATGCCTTTAACAGCCTGAATATATGTCCATATAGCTTTACCTTTTAACCCTTAATTTTAAGGTTGTACATCAGAATGCTCTGATATTACCTGAGAGTCTTGGAATGACTGGATATCGGATTCACTTTTCAGTCTTCTTTAAAACCTGAAAAAGCTGCATTGCATAACATCAGGATTCCTTGTGAGTAGCCTGAAAAGAGTAAAATATGCCTTAAAAGCCTGGATTTTACAATCCTAGACATTCAAGGCTTCACTTTAAAATCCTACATCAGAATGGTCCCTAATTACCTGGTGAACCAATGGATATGTAGTGTCTACAACCCAGAGTTTGAATGAACCTGGCTTAACAGTAGGAATCCCTTTTTAGAGTGGGCTGAAAAAGAGTAAAATATGCCTCGCTTTAAAAGCCTGAATATATGTCCATAGAGCTTTTACCTTTAAGCAGCCTTAAATTTTAAAGGTTTATACATCAGAATGCTCTGATATTACCTGAGGGGACACGCACCGGATATGGGGATGTCTCCCCCAGTCTTGGAATGAAACTGGCATAACATCAGGATTCCTTTTTAGAGTAGCCTTAAAAAGGTAAAAATATTCCTTAAAAGCCTGAAAAAAGATTTAAAATACAGCGATTTAAAATACAGCATTAATTAGACATTCAAGGCTTCAATTTTTAAATCCTACATCAGAATGGTCCCTAATTACCTGAGTGACCCAATGGATATGTAGTGTCCCAACCCAGAGTTTGAATGAACCTGTGGCTTAACAGTAGCAATCCATTTTGAGAGTGGCCTGAAGGAGAAAGTTAAATATGCCTTTAACAGCCTGAATATGTGTCAATATAGCTTTTACCTTTTAAGCCCTTAATTTAAGGTCATAATCAGAATGCTCTCTGATATTACCTGAGAGACACACTGGATGGTGGGATGTCTCCCAGTCCTGGAATGAAGCTGGCATAACATCAGGATTCCTTTTTAAGTAGCCTTAAAAAGAGTAAAAATATTCCTTTAAATGCCTTGAAAAGATTTAAAATACAGCATTAATTAGACATTCAAGGCTTCAATTTAAATCCTAAACAGAATGAGTCTAATTACCTGACCCAATGGATAGTGTAGTGTCCCACCAGAGTTTGAATGAACCTGGTTTAACAGTAGGAATCATTTTTAGAGTGGCCTGAAGGAGGTTAAATATGCCTTTAAAGCCTGGAATATATGTCAATATAGCTTTTACCTTTAAGTCCTTAATTTTAAGGTCATAAATCAGAATGCTCTGATATTACCTGACACACTGGACACACTGGATATTCCCCAGTCTTGGAATGAAGCTGGCATAACATATCAAGTTTTTTAGAGTAGCCTGAAAAAAGAGTAAAATATGCCTTTAAAAGCCTGAAAAGATTTAAAAATACAGTAATTGAACATTCAAGGCTTCGATTTTAAAATCCTACATCAGAATGGTCCCTAATTACCTGAGTGACCCAATGGATATGTAGTGTCCCACCCAGAGTTTGAATGAACACAAGCTTAACAGTAGGAATCCATTTTAGAGTGGGCTGAAGGAGAGTAAATGTTAAATATGCCTAGTTTTACCTTTAAGCCCTTAATTTTATGTCACATCGAATTCTCTGAATATAGCCTTTACCCTTTTAAGTCTCCCTTAATTTTAAGGTCATACATCAGGATTCCTTTTTATAATACCTGGAGAGAAAAACCTGAAAAGATTTATGTTAGCTCAAGTCTCCCTCAGTCTTGGTCAATTACCTGGAGTGAAGCTGGATATGTAAACTAATCAGATTCCTTTTAGATTATTTGAAAAAGAGTAAAATATGTCTTTAAAGCCTGAAAAAAATTTAAAATACAGCATTAACCATTCAAGGCTTCAATTTTAAAAAATCCTACATCAGAATGGTCCCTAATTACCTGAGTGACCCAATGGATATGTGCTGTCTCCTCCAGATTGAAAAGAACCTGGCTTAACATCAGGAATCCACCTTAGAGTGGCCTGAAAAGAGTTAAATATGCCTTTAAAAGCCTGAAAAATTTAAATACATTTTAAGCCCTTAATTTTAAGGTCATTCAGAATGCTTCATATTGCCTGATGAGACACACTGGATATGGTATGTCTCCCTGGTGACCCAATGGATCGTAGTGAATGAAGTTTGAATGCATGGCTACCATAGATTCCTTTAGAGTAGCCTGAAAAAGAGAAAATATTCCTTTAAAAGCCTGAAAATATTTAAAATACAGCTTTAATTAGACATTAAGCCCTTAATTTTAAAAATCCTACATCAGAATTGTCCCTTTCTACCTGAGTGACCCAACTGGATATGGGATGTCTCCCCAGAGTTTGAATGAACCTGGCTTAACAGTAGGAATCCATTTTAGAGTGGCCTGAAGGAGAGTTAAATATGCCTTTAAAAGCCTGAAAAAATGTCAAATAATCATTAATTTTCAAGCCCTTAATTTTAAATCCTACATCAGAATGCTCTGATATTACCTGGTGACCCAATGGATAAGTGGGATGTCTCCCCAGAGTTTATCCTGAACCTGTAGCTAGCATAACAGTAGATTTTTAGAGTAGCCTGAAAAAAGAGTAAATATGCCTTTAAAGCCTAGAGATCCTTATAGCATTAATTAGACATTTAAGCCTTCAATTTTAAAAATCCTACATCAGAATGGTCCCTATATTACCTGAGTGACACAATGGATAACTGGGATAGTGTCTAACCCAGAGTTTGAATGAACCTGGCTTAACATCAGGGATTCCTTTTTAGAGTGGCCTGAAGGAGAGTTAAATATGCCTTTAAAAGCCTGAATATATTTCCAATAGCATTTTAGACATTCAAGCCTTCAATTTTTAATCTAGAATCTGAATGGTCCTTGTGATATTACCTGGAGACCCACTGATATGGTATGTCTAACCAGTTTGAATGAACCTGGCATAACATCAGGATTCCTTAGAGTAGCCTGAAAGAGTAAAATATTCCTTTAAAAGCCTGAATAAATATCAAACATTTACACTAGACATTCAAGGCTTCAATTTTAAAAATCCTACATCAGAATGGTCCCTGATGTTACCTGAAGACCCAATGGATATGTTTTGACTAACCCAGAGTCTTGAATGAACCTGGCATAACAGTAGGAATCCATTTTAGAGTGGCCTGAAAGAGTAAAATATTCCTTTAAAGCCTGAATACATATGTCCATAGAGCTTTACATTCAAGGCTTAATTTTAAAATCATACATCAGAATGCTCTGATATTACCTGAGAGACACACTGATATGGGATGTCTCCCCAGTCCTGGAATGAAGCTAGCATAACATCAGGATTCCATTTAGAGTAGCCTGAAAAGAGTAAAATATGCCTTTAAAGCCTGAAAAAGATTTAAAATACAGCATTAATTAGACATTCAAGGCTTCAATTTTAAAATCCAAACCGGGTCCCTAATTACCTGAGTGACCCAATGGATATGTAGTGTCTAACCCAGAGTTTGAATGAACCTGGCTTAACAGTAGGAATCCATTTAGAGTGTGGCCTCTAGTGAGAGAGTTAAATATGCCTTTAACAGCCTGAATATATGTCAATATAGCTTTTTACTTTTAAGCCCTTAATTTTAAGGTCGAATCAGAATTCTGATATTACCTGTGAGACACACTGATATGGTATGTCTCCCCAAGTTTTGGAATGAAGCTGGCATAACATCAGATTCCTTTTAGAGTAGCCTGAAAAAGTAAAATATGCCTTTTAAAGCCTGAAAAAAGATTTAAAATACAGCATTAATTAGACATTCAAGGCTTGAATTTTAAAATCCTACATCAGAATGGTCCTTAATACCTGAGTGACCCAATGGATATGTAGTGTCTAACCCAGAGTTTGAATGAACCTGGCTTAACAGTAGGAATCCATTTTAGAGTGGCCTGAAGGAGAGTTAAATATGCCTTTAACAGCCTGAATATATGTCAATATAGCTTTACCTTTTAAGCCCTTAATTTTAAGGTTGTACATTGGAATGCTCTGATATTACCTGAGAGACACTGATATGGGATGTCTCCCCCAGTCTTGGCATGAAGCTAGCATAACATCAGGATTCCTTTTTAGAGTAGCCTGAAAAAGAGTAAAATATGCCCTTTTAAAAGCCTGGAAAAATTTAAAAAATACAGCATTAATTAGGACATTCAAGGCTTCAATTTTAAAATCCTACATCAGAATGGTCCCTAATTACCTGAGTGACCCAATGGATATGTAGTGTGTAACCCAGAGTTTGAATGAACCTGGCTTAACAGTAGGAATCCATTTTAGAGTGGCCTGAAGGAGAGTTAAATATGCCTTTTTAACAGCCTGAATATGTCAATATAGCTTTACCTTTAAGCCCTTAATTTTAAGGTCATACATCAGAATGCTCTGATATTACCTGAGAGACACACACTGATATGTGCTGTCTCCCCCAGTCTTGGCATAAAAGCTGGCATAACATCAGGATTCCTTTAGATTAGCCTGAAAAAAGAGTAAAATATGCCTTTAAAAAGCCTGAAAAAAATTCTAATACAGCATTAACTGGACATTCAAGGCTTCAATTTTAAAATCCTACATCAGAATGGTCCCTAATTACCTGAGTGACCCAATGGATATGTAGTGTCTAACCCAGAGTTTGAATGAACCTGGCTTAACAGTAGGAATCCATTTTAGAGTGGCCTGAAGGAGAGTTAAATATGCCTTTAACAGCCTGAATATATGTCCATATAGCTTTTACCTTTTAACCCTTAATTTTAGGTTGTACATCAGAATGCTCTGATATTACCTGAGAGACACACTGGATATGGGATGTCTCCCCCAGTCTTGGAATGAAGCTGGCATAACATCGTGATTCCTTTTAGAGTAGCCTGAAAAGAGTAAAATATGCCTTTAAAAGCCTGAAAGAGATTTAAAATACAGCATTAATTAGACATTCAAGGCTTCAATTTTAAAAATCCCATCAGAATGTCCCTATTACCTGAGTGACCCAATGGATATGTAGTGTCTAACCCAGGAGTTTGAATGAACCTGGCTTTAACAGTAGAATCCATTTTTTAGAGTGGCCTGAAGGAGAGATAAATATGCCTTTAACAGCCTGAATATATGTCCATTATAGCTTTACCTTAAGCCCTTAATTTTAAGGTTGTACATTGGAATGCTGTGATATTACCTGGGGACACACTGATATGGGATGTCTCCCCAGTCTTGGAATGAAACTTCAGCATAACATCAGGATTCCTTTTTAGATTAGCCTTAAAAAGTAAAATATTCCTTTAAAAGCCTGAAAAAATTTAAAATACGGCATTAATTGAACATTCAGGCTTCAATTTTAAAATCCTACATCAAGAATGGTCCCACTACCTGAGTGACCCAATGGATATGTAGTGTCCCACCCTGAGAGTTTGTGAATGAACCTGGCTTAACAGTAGGAACTGTCATTTAGAGTGGCCTGAAGGAGAGTTAAATATGCCTTTGGCAACCTGAATATGTCCATTTTTAGATTAAATTTTAACCCTAATTTTAAGGTTGTAATCAGAATGCTCTGATATTACCTGAGAGACACACTGGATATGGGATGTCTCCCCCAGTCTTGGAATGAAGCTGGCATATCAGATTCCTTTTAGGTAGCCTTAAAAGAGTAAAATATGCCTTTAAAGCCTGAAAAAGATTTAAAATACAGCATTAATTGGAGCATTCAAGGCTTCACTTTAAAATCCTACATCAGAATGGTCCCTAATACCCTTTGACCAAGTGGAACCATGTATAGTGTCTAACCCAGAGTTTGAATGAACCTGCATAACAGTAGGAATCCATTTTAGAGTGGCCTGAAGGAGTTAAATATGCCTTAAAAGCCTGAATATATGTCCATATAGCTTTACCTTTTTAAGCCCACTTAATTTTTAAGGTCATACATCAGAATGCTCTGATATTACCTGAGACACACTGGATATGGATGTCTCCCAGTCCTGAATGAAGCTAGCATAACATCAGGATTCCTTTTAGAGAGAGTAGCCTGAAAAAGAGAGTAAAATATGCCTTTAAAACCTGAAAAAGATTTAAAATACAGCATTAATTAGACATTCAAGGCAATTTTAAAATCCTACATCACAATGGTCCCTAATTACCTGAGTGACCCAATGGATATGTAGTGTCCCACCCAGAGTTTGAATGAACCTGGCTTAACAGTAGGAATCCTTTTTTAGAGTGGGCTGAAGGAGAGAGAAATATGCCTTTAACAGCCTGAATAAATGTCAATATAGCTTTTACCTTTAAGTCCTTAATTTAAGGTCGTAAATCAGAATGCTCTGATATTACCTGTGAGACACTGGATATGGTATGTCTCCCCAGTCATGGAATGAAGCTGGCATAACATCAGATTCCTTTTTTGAGTAGCCTGAAAAAGAGTAAAATATGCCTTTTAAAAGCCTGAAAAAGATTTAAAAATACAGCATTAATTAGACATTCAAGGCTTCAATTTAAAATCCTACATCAGAATGGTCCTAATTACCTGAGTGACCCAATGGATATGTAGTGTCTAACCCAGAGTTTGAATGAACCTGGCTTAACAGTAGGAATCCATTTTAGAGTGGCCTGAAGGAGAGTTAAAAATATGCCTTTAACAGCCTGAATATATGTCAATATAGCTTTACCTTTAAGCCCTAATTTTATGATTTGTACATCATAATGCTCTGATATTACCTGAGAGACACACTGGATATATATGTTTTGACTCCAGTCTTGGAATGAAGCTGGTATAACATCAGATTCCTTTTAGATTAGCCTGAAAAAGAGTAAAATATGTCCTTTAAAAGCCTGAAAAAAATTTAAAATACAGCATTAACTGACATTCAAGGCTTCAATTTTTAAAATCCTACATCAGAATGGTCCCCTGAGTGACCCAATGGACCCAGAGTTTGAATGAACCCAATAGTAGAACCAATTTAGAGTGGCCTGAAGCTTAAATATGCCTTTAACAGCCTGAAATTATGTCCATATAGCTTTTTGTTTCCTTTTAAGCCCTTAATTTTAAGCGTCAAATCAGAATGCTGTGATATTTTGAGACACTGATACAGAGGCCTCCCCAGTCGAATGAAGTATACCATCAGGATTCCCTTTTAGAGTAGCCTGAAAAAGAGTAAAATATTCAAAGCAAAAAGATTAAAATACAGCATTAATTAGGACATTCAATTTTAAAATCCTACATCAGAATGGTCCCTAATTACCTGAGTGACCCAATGGATATGTAGTGTCTGAATCCAGAGTTTGAATGAACCTTGCTTAACAGTAGGAATCCATTTTAGAGTGGCCTGAAGGAGTTAAATATGCCTTTAACAGCCTGAATATGTCAATATAGCTTTACCTTTTAAGCCCTTAATTTTAAGGTCATACATAAGAATATTCTGGATATTACCTGAGAGACACTGGATATGGATGACTCTCCCAGTTTTTTGGCATGAAGCTGGCATACCAATCAGGATTCCTTTTAAATTAGCCTGAAAAAAGTAAAATATGCCTTTTAAAAGCCTGAAAAAGATTTAAAATACAGCATTAATTAGACATTCAAGGCTTCAATTTTAAAATCCTACATCAAGAATGGTCCCCTAATTACCTGACTGACCCAATGGATATGTAGTGTCTAACCCAGAGTTTGAATGAACCTGGCTTAACAGTAGAATCCATTTTAGAGTGGGCTGAAGGAGTTAAATATGCCTTTAACAGCCTGAATATATGTCAATATATAGCTTTACCTTTAAGCCCCCTTAATTTTAAGGTTGTACATTGGAATGCTCTGATATACCTGAGACACTGGATAATGGGATGTCTCCCCCAGTCTTGGAATGAAACTAACATATGGATTCCTTTTTTAGGTAGCCTGAAAAAATTAAAATATGCCTTTAAAAAAGCCTGAAAAAGATTTTAAATACAGCATTAAATAGACATTCAAAGGCTTGAATTTTAAAACTCCTACCATCAGAATGGTCCCAATTACCTGGTGACCCAATGGATATGTAGTGTCCCCCAGAGTTTGAATGAACCTGGCTTAACAGTATGAACAATCCTTTTTAGAGTGGGCTGAAGGAGAGATAAATATGCCTTTAACAGCCTGAATATATGTCCATCTAGCTTTACCTTAAGCCCTTAATTTTAAGGTTGTACATTGGAATGCCTCTGATATTACCTGAGGGGATATGGGATGTCTCCCCAGTCTTGGAAATGAAGCTGGCATAACATCAGATTCCTTTTTATAGCCTTAAAAAAGAGTAAAATTCCTTTAAGCCTGAAAAGATTTAAAATACAGCATTAATTAGACATTCAAGGCTTCAATTTAAAATCCCACAACAGAAATGATCCCCTAATTATCCTGGTGACCCAATGGATATGTAGTGTCCCAACCAGAGTTTGAATGAACCTGGCTTAACAGTAGGAATCCATTTTAGAGTGGCCTGGCCTGAAGGAGAGTAAATATGCCTTTAACAGCCTGAATATATGTCCAATATAGCTTTACCTTTTAAGCCCTTTAATTTTAATGGTTGTACATCAGAATGCTCTGATATTTCTGTGAGATGCACTGGATATGTTTTGACTCCAAGTCCTGGAATGAAGCTAGCATAACATCAGGATTCCCTTTTTAGAGTAGCCTGAAAAAAGAGTAAATATGCCTTCCTTTTTTAAAAGCAGCATGAAAGATTTTAAAATCCTTATCAGAATGGTCCTCATTCCTGAAAATGGATATGACATTCAAGAACCTGCTAATTTTAAAATCTGAGTTAAATATGCCTTTAACAGCCTGAAATGTCAGCCAGCTCTTTACCTTTTCCTGATTTTAAGGTTGTACATCATGCTGTGATATTACCTGAGAGATGTGGTGTCCTAAACCCATTTAGAATAGGCCTAAGCTTAACAATGAAATCCAGTTTTAAGCTGGCATAAAATCAGGACCCTTTAGAGTAGCCTTGAAAAGAGTCAAATATGCCTTTGCCTGAAAAAGATTTAAAATATAGCATTAATTAGACATTCCAAGGCTTCAATTTTAAAAATCCCACATCACAATGGTCCCTAATTACCTGGTGACCCAATGGATATGTGAGTGTCTGAACCAGAGTTTGAAATGGAACCTGGCTTAACAATAGGGAATCCCATTTTAGAGTGGTCTGAAGGAGAAAGTGCCTTTAACAGCCTGAATATGTCCATATAACTTTACCTTTAACCCTTAATTTTAAGTTCATACATAAGAATGTTCTATTACCTGAGAACACACTGGATATGGGATGTCTCCCCCTAGTTTTGGCAAAGAATCTTGTGGCATAACATCAGGATTCATTTTTTAAATTAGCCTGAAAAAGAGTAAAATATGCCTTTAAAAGCCTGAGAAAAAGATTTAAAATACAACATTAAATAGACATTCAAGGCTTCAATTTTAAAATTCTACATCAGAATGGTCCCTAATTACCTGGGACCTTAATGGATATGTAGTGTCCAACCCAGGTTTTGAATGAACCTGGCAACAGTAGGAATCCTTTTTAGAGTGGGCTGAAGGAGAGTTAAATATGCCTTTTAACAGTCTGAATATATGTCCCATAGTTTTTACCTTTTAAGCCTTAATTTTAAGGTCGTACACCAGAATGCTCTGATATTACCTGAGAGACACACTGGATATGGGATGTCTCCCCAGTCTTGGAATGAAGCTGGCATAACATCAGGATTCCTTTTTTAGAGTAGCCACACAGAAAAAGAGTAAAATATGTCTTTAAAAGCCTGAAAAAGATTTAAAATACGGCATTAATTAGACATTCAAGGCTTCAATTTTAAAATCCTACATCAGAATGGTCCCTAATTACCTGAGGACCCAATGGATATGTACTGTCTAATCCAAGTTTGAATGAACCTTGTAACAGTAGGAATCCATTTTAGAGTGGCCTGAAGGACAGTTAAATATGCCTTTAACAGCCTGAATATATGTCAATATAGCTTTACCTTTAAGCCCTTAATTTTAGGTTGTACATCAGAATGCTCTGATATTACCTGAGAGACACACTGGATATGTTATGTCTTGGCATGAAGCTGGCATAACATCAGGTTTCCGTTTTAGATTAGCCTGAAAAGAGTAAAATATGCCTTTAAAAGCCTGAAAAAAATTTAAAATACAGCATTAACTGGACATTCAAGGCTTCAATTTTAAAATCCTACATCAGAATGGTCCCTAATTACCTGAGTGACCCAATGGATATGTAATGTCAACCCAGAGTTTAAATGAACCTGGCTTAACAGTAGGAATCCATTTTAGGTGGGCTGAAGGAGAGATTAAATATGCCTTTAACAGCCTGAATATATGTCAATATAGCTTTACCTTTAAGCCCTTAATTTTAATGTCATACATCAGAATATTCTGATATTACCTGAGACACACTGGATATGGATGTCTCCCCCCAGTTTTGGCATGAAGCTGGCATACCATCAGGATTCCTTTTTAGATTAGCCTGAAAAGAGTAAAAATATGCCTTTAAAACCTGAAAAAAGATTTAAAATACAGCATTAATTAGACATTCAAGGCTTCATTTTTTACAATCCTACATCATAATGGTCCTTAATTACCTGAGTGACCCAATGGATATGTAGTGTCTAACCCAGAGTTTGAATGAACCTGGCTTAACAGTAGGAATCCATTTTAGAGTGGCTTGAAGGAGAATTAAATATGCCTTTAACAGCCTGAATATATGTCAATATAGCTTTTACTTATAAGCCCTTAATTTTAAGGTTGTACATCAGAATGCTCTGATATTACCTGAGAGACACACTGGTTATGGGATATCTCCCCAGTCTTGGAATGAAGCTAGCATAACATCAGGATTCCTTTTTTAGAGTAGCCTGAAAAACATTAAAATATGCCTTTAAAAGCCTGAAAAAAATTTAAAATACAGCATTAATTAGACATTCAAGGCTTCAATTTAAAAATCCTACATCAGAATGGTCCCTAATTACCTGAGTGACCCAATGGATATGTGTGGTGTCTAACCAGAGTTTTAATGAACCTGGCTTAACAGTAGGAATCCATTTTAGAGAGGCCTGAAGGAGAGTTAAATATGCCTTTAACAGCCTGAATATATGTCAATATAGCTTTACCTTTAAGCCCTTAATTTTAGTCATACATCAGAATGCTCTGATATTACCTGAGACACACTGGATATGTGATCTCCCTACAGTCTTGGCATGAAGCTGGCATAACATCAGGATTCCGTTTTAGATTAGCCTGAAAAAGAGTAAAAATATGCCTTTAAAAGCCTGAAAAATTTAAAATACAGCATTAACTGGACATTCAAGGCTTCAATTTTAAAAATCCTACATCAGAATGGGTCCCTAATTACCTGGTGACCCAATGGATATGTAGTGTCTAACAGAGTTTGAATGAACCTGGCTTAACAGTAGGAATCCATTTTAGAGTGGCCTGAAGGAGAGTTAAATATTTTAATGTCATACATCAGAATTTTATTCTGATATTACCTGAGAGACACACTGGATATGGGATGTCTCCCCAGTTTTGGAATGAAGCTGGCATACCATCAGGATTCCCTTTTTTTAGATTAGCCTGAAAAAAGTAAAATATGCCTTTAAAAAGCCTGAAAAAAATTTAAAATACAGCATTAATTAGACATTCCAAGGCTTCAATTTTAAAATCCTACATCAGAATGGTCCCAATTACCTGAGTGACCCAATGGATATGTAGTGTCTAACCCAGAGTTTGAATGAACCTGGCTTAACAGTAGGAATCCATTTTTAGAGTGGCCTGAAGGAGAGTTAAATATGCCTTTAACAGCCTGAATATATGTCCATATAGCTTTACCTTTTAACCCTTAATTTTAAGGTTGTTCATCAGAATGCTCTGATATTACCTGAGACACACACTGGATATGGATGTCTCCCCAGTCTTGGAATGAATCTGGCATAACATCAGGATTCCTTTTAGGTAGCCTGAAAAAGAGTAAAATATGCCTTTAAAAAGCCTGAAAAAGATTTAAATACAGCATTAAATATTCAAGGCTTCAATTTTAAAATCCTACATCAGAATGGTCCCCATTACCTGAGTGACCCAATGGATATGTGAGTGTCTAACCAATGGTTTGAATGAACCTGGCTTAACAGTAGGAATCCTTTTAGAGTGGCCTGAAGGAGAGTTAAATATGCCTTTAACAGCCTGAATATATGTCAATATAGCTTTTACCTTTAAGCCCTTAATTTTAATGTCATACATCAGAATATTCTGATATTACCTGAGAGACACACTGGATATGGGATGTCTCCCCAGTCCTGGAATGAAGCTGGCATAACATCAGGATTCCGCTTTAGATTAGCCTGAAAAAGTAAAATATGCCTTTAAAAGCCTGAAAAAAATTTAAAATACAGCATTAACTGGACATTCAAGGCTTCAATTTTAAAATCCTACATCAGAATGGTCCTAATTACCTGAGATAGACCCAATGGATATGTAATGTCTAACCCAGAGTTTAAATGAACCTGGCTTAACAGTAGGAATCCATTTTAGAGTGGCCTGAAGGAGAAGTTAAATATGCCTTTAACAGCCTGAATATATGTCAATATAGCTTTTACCTTTAAGCCCTTAATTTTAAGATGTCATACATCAGAATATTCTGATATTACCTGAGAGACACACTGGATATGGATGTCTCCCCCAGTTTTGGAATGAAGCTGGCATAACATCAGGATTCCTTTTAGATTAGCCTGAAAAAGAGTAAAATATGCCTTTAAAACCTGAAAAGATTTAAAAAATACAGCATTAATTAGACATTCAAGGCTTCAATTTTAAAATCCTACATCATAATGGTCCTAATTACCTGAGTGACCCAATGGATATGTAGTGTCTAACCCAGAGTTTGAATGAACCTGGCTTAACAGTAGGAATCCATTTTAGAGTGGCCTGAAGGAGAATTAAATATGCCTTTAAAGCCTGAATATATATGTCAATAGCTTTACTTATAAGCCCTTAATTTTAAGGTTGTAAATCGGAATGCTCTGATATTACCTGTGAGACACACTGGATATGGGATATTCCCCCAGTCTTGGAATGAAGTATTCCTTTTTAAGGCTCCTTTAAAAGCCTAAAATCAGGATTAATTAGACATTCAAGGCCTTTTAAAATCCTGAAAAAAGAATGGTCCCTAATTACCTGAGTGATACCATGGATATGATTCCTTTTTAATGAACCTGGCTTAACAGTAGAAATATTTTTAAAAGCCTGAAAAAGATTTAAAAATTTAACAGCCTGAATATATGTCAATATAGACCTTCAAGCCCTCAATTTTAAGGTCATACATCAGAATGCCTGATATTACCTGAGAGACCCAATGGATATGCTGGCAAACATTGGATCCTGTTTTAGATTTGAAAATATGCCTTTAAAACCTGAAAAAATTTAAAATACAGCATTAACAGTACATTTCAATCTTCAATTTTAAAATCCTGAGAATGGTCCTAATTACCTGAGTTACCCAATGGATATGTAGTGTCTAACCCAGAGTTTGAATGAAATGTCCAATATTTAGCTTTACCTTAAGCCCTTTTTGTCATACATCAGAATATTCTGATATTACCTGTGAGACACACTGGATATGGGATGTCTCCCCCGAGTTTTGGGCATGAAGCTGGCATACCATCAGGATTCCTTTTTAGATTAGCCTGAAAAAGAGTAAAATATGCCTTTAAAGCCTGAAAAAATTTAAAATACAGCATTAATTAGACATTCAAGGCTTCAATTTTAAATCCTACATCAGAATGGTCCCCTAATTACCTGAGTGACCCAATGGATATGTAGTGTCTAACCCAGAGTTTGAATGAACCTGGCTTAACAGTAGGAATCCATTTTAGAGTGGCCTGAAGGAGAGTTAAATATGCCTTTAACAGCCTGAATATATGTCCATATAAGCTTTACCTTTAAGCCCTTAATTTTAAGGTTGTTCATCAGAATGGTCTGATATTACCTGAGGGACACACTGGATATGTTATGTCTCCCCAGTCTTGGAATGAATCTGGCATAACATCAGGATTCCTTTTTAGAGTAGCCTGAAAAAAAGAGTAAAAATATGCCTTTAAAAGCCTGAAAAAAATTTAAAATACAGCATTAAATAGACATTCAAGGCTTCAATTTTAAAATCCTACATCAGAATGGTCCCTAATTACCTGAGTGACCCAATGGATATGTAGTGTCAAACCAATGGTTTGAATGAACCTGGCTTAACAGTAGGAATCCATTTTTAGAGTGGCCTGAAGGAGAGTTAAATATGCCTTTAACAGCCTGAATATATGTCAATATAGCTTTACCTTTAAGCCCTTAATTTTAATGTCATACATCAGAATGAGTTATTACCTGAGGGACACACTGGATATGGGATGTCTCCCCAGTCTTGGCAATGAAGCTGGCATACATCAGGATTCCTTTTTAGATTAGCCTGAAAAAGTAAAATATTCCTTTAAAAGCCTGAAAAAATTTAAAATACAGCATTAATTAGACATTCAAAGCTTCCAATTTTAAAATCCTACATCAGAATGGTCCCTAATTACCTGGTGACCCAATTGATATGTAGTGTCTAATCCAGAGTTTGAATGAACCTTGCTTAACAGTAGGAATCCATTTTAGAGTGGCCTGAAGGACAGTTAAATATGCTTTAACAGCCTGAATATATGTCAATATAGCTTTACCTTTAAGCCCTTAATTTTAAGGTCATACATCAGAATGCTCTGATATTACCTGAGAGACACACTGGATATGTGCTGTCTCCCCCAGTCTTGAATGAAGCTGGCATAACATCAGGATTCCTTTTTAGATTAGCCTGAAAAAAGTAAAATATGCCTTTAAAACCTGAAAAAATTTAAAATACAGCATTAAATTTGGACATTCAAGGCTTCAATTTTAAAATCCTACATCATAATGGTCCTTAATTACCTGGTGACCCAATGGATATGTAGTGTCTAACCCAGAGTTTGAATGAACCTGGCTTAACAGTAGGAATCCATTTTAGAGTGGGTGGCCTGAAGGAGAGTTAAATATGCCTTTAACAGCCTGAATATATGTCAATATAGCTTTTACCTTTAAGCCCTTAATTTTAAGGTCATACATTTGAATGTTCTGATATTACCTGAGACACACTGGATATGTGCTGTCTCCCTCAGTCTTGGCATGAAGCTGGCATAACATCAGGATTCCTTTTTAGATTAGCCTGAAAAAGAGTAAAATATGCCTTTAAAAGCCTGAAAAAATTTAAAATACAGCATTAAATAGACATTCAAGGCTTCAATTTTAAAATCCTACATCAGAATGGTCCCCTAATTACCTGAGTGACCCAATGGATATGTAGTGTCCAACCCAGAGTTTGAATGAACCTGGCTTAACAGTAGGAATCCATTTTAGAGTGGCCTGAAGGAGAGTTAAATATGCCTTTAAGCCTGAATATATGTCAATATAGCTTACCTTTAAGCCCTTAATTTTAAGGTCGTACATCAGAATGCTCTGATATTACCTGAGGACACACCGGATATGGGATGTCTCCCCAGTCTTAGAATGAAGCTGGCATAACATCAGGATTCCTTTTTTAGAGTAGCCTGAAAAAGTAAAATATGCCTTTAAAAGCCTGAAAAAGATTTTAAAATACAGCATTAATTAGACATTCAAGGCTTCAATTTTAGAAATCCTACATCAGAATGGTCCCTAATTACCTGAGTGACCCAATGGATATGTGGTGTCTAAACCCCTGAAGGAGAAAGCTAGTTTGAATGAACCTGGCTTAACAGTAGGAATCCATTTTATTACCCTGAAGGAGGGTTAAATATGCCTTTAACAGCCTGAATATATGTCAATATAGCTTTTTTAAGCCCATAATTTTAAGGTCATACATCAGAATGCTCTGATATTACCTGATAGACACACTGGATATGTGCTGTCTCCCCAGTCTTAAATGAAGCTGGCATAACATCAGGATTCCTTTTTTTAGATTAGCCTGAAAAAGAGTAAAATATGCCTTTAAAGCCTGAAAAAATTTAAAATACAGCATTAACTGGACATTCAAGGCTTCAATTTTAAATCCTACATCAGAATGGTCCCTAATTACCTGAGTGACCCAATGGATTATGTAGTGTCTAACCCAGAGTTTGAATGAACCTGGCTTAACAGTAGGGAATCCATTTTAGAGTGGCCTGAAGGAGAAAGTTAAATATGCCTTTTACAGCCTGAATATATATCAATATAGCTTTACCTTTAAGCCCTTAATTTTAAGGTCATACATCAGAATGCTCTGATATTACCTGAGGGACACACTGGATATGGGATGTCTCCCCCAGTCTTGGCATGAAGCTGGCATAACATCAGGATTCCTTTTTAGATTAGCCTGAAAAAGAGTAAATACGCCTTTAAAAGCCTGAAAAAAATTTAAATACAGCATTAAATGGACATTCAAAGGCTTCAATTCTTAACATCCTACATCAGAATGGTCCCTAATTACCTGAGTGACCCAATGGATATGTAGTGTCTAACCCAGAGTTTGAATGAACCTGGCTTAACAGTAGGAATCCATTTTAAGTGGCCTGAAGGAGAGTTAAATATGCCTTTAACAGCCTGAATATATATCCAATATAGCTTTACCTTTAAGCCCTTAATTTTTAGGTTGTACATCAGAATGCTCTGATATTACCTGAGGACACACTGGATATGGGATGTCTCCCCAGTCTTGGAATGATGCTGGCATAACATCAGGATTCCTTTTAGAGTAGCCTGAAAAAAAGTAAAATATGCCTTTAAAAGCCTGAAAAAGATTTAAAATACAGCATTAATTAGACATTCAAGGCTTCAATTTTAAAATCCTACAACAGAATGGTCCCTAATTACCTGAGTGACCCAATGGATATGTAGTGTCTAACCCAGAGTTTGAATGAACCTGGCTTAACAGTAGGGAATCCATTTTAGAGTGGCCTGAAGGAGAGTTAAATATGCCTTTAACAGCCTTATATGTCCATATAGCTTTACCTTTTTAAGCCCTTCATTTAAGGTTGTACATCAGAATGCTCTGATATTACCTGAGAGATACACTGGATATGTGATGTTTCCCCAGTCATTGGAATGAACCTGGCATAACATCAGGATTCCTTTTAGAGTAGCCCTAAAAAAAGTAAAATATGCCTTTAAAAAGCCTGAAAAAAATATATGTCCACATATAGCATTCAAGCCCTTCAATTTTAAAAATTGTACATCAGAATGGTCCTGATATTACCTGAGACACACTGGATATGTAGTGTCTAACCCAGAGTTTGAATGAACCTGGTATAACATCAGGAATCCATTTTAGAGTGGCCTGAAGGAAAATATGCCTTTAACAGCCTGAATATATGTCCATATAGGCTTACCTTCAAGCCCTTCATTTTATTGTCAGAATGCTCTGATATTACCTGAGAACACACTGGATATGCGTTGTCTCCCTCGGTTTGGAATGAACCCCCTTAACATCAGGAACCCTTTTAGAGAAAAGGAGTAAAATATGCCTTTAAAAGCCTGAATATATGTCAATATAACTTAGTTTAAGCCTTCATTTTTAGGTTGTACATCAGAATTCTCTGATATTACCTGAGAACACACTGGATATGTGCTGACTCCCCCAGTCTTGGAATGAAGCTGGTATAACATCAGGATTCCCTTTTAGATAGCCTGAAAAAAGTAAAATATGCCTTTAAAAAGCCTGAATATATGTCAATATAGCATTACCTTTAAGCCCTTAATTTTAAGGTTGTACATCAGAATGCTCTGATATTACCTGAGCGACACACTGGATATCTTGATGACTCCCCAGTCTTGGAATGAAGCTTGTATAACATCAGGATTCCCTTTTAGAGTAGCCTGAAAAAGAGTAAAATATGCCTTTAAAAAGCCTGAATATATGTCAATATAACTTTACCTTTAAGCCCTTAATTTTAAGGTTGTACATCAGAATGCTCTGATATTACCTGAGAGACACACTGGATGTGATGCTCCCCAGTCTTGGAATGAAGCTTGTATAACATCAGGATTCCCTTTTTAGAGAGTAGCCTGAAAAATAGTAAAATATGCCTTTAAAAACCTGAATATATGTCAATATAGCTTTACCTTTAATCCCTTAAATTTTTAGGTTGTACATGAGAATGCTCTGATATTACCTGAAACACACTGGATATGTGATGTTTCCCCAGTCTTGAATGAACCTGGTATAACATCAGGATTCCTTTTTAGAAGTTGCCTGAAAAAGAGTAAAATATGCCTTTAAAAGCCTGAATATATGTCAATATAGCTTTACCTTTAAGCCCCATTAATTTTAAGGTTGTACATCAGAATATTCTGATATTACCTGGATACACACTGGATATGGATGACTCCCCAAGTCTTGGAATGAAGCTGGCATAACATTAGGATTCCTTTTTTAGAGTTGCCTGAAAAGAGTAAAATATGCCTTTAAAAGCCTGAATATATGCCTTTAAGCCCCCATAATTTTAAGGTCATACATCAGAATATTCTGAAAAGATATGTCTTCTTGGCAAAATGGCATACAGCCCTTTTTAGATTATTATGCCTTTAAAAGCCTGAAAAAAATTTAAAATACAGCATTAATTAGACATTCCTTCAATTTTAAATCACATCAGAATGGTCCTTAATTATCTGAGTGACCCAATGGATATGTAGTGTCAACCCAGAGTTTGAATGAACCTGGCTTAACTGTAGGAATCCTTTTAAGTGGCCTGAAGGAGAGAGATAAATATGTAACAGCCTGAATATATGTCCCATATAGCTTTACCTTTAAGCCCTTAATTTTAAGGTCATACATCGGAATACTCTAATATTACCTGAGGGACATACTGATATATGTGATGTCTCCCGAGTCTTGGCATGAAGCTGGCATAACATCAGGATTCCTTTTTTAGAGTAGCCTGAAAAAGTAAAATATGCCTTTAAAAGCCTGAATATATGTCAATATAGCTTTACCTTTAAGCCCTTAATTTTAAGGTTCGTACATCAGAATGCTCTGATATTACCTGAGAGACACACTGGATATGTGATGTCTCCCAAAGGCTTAGAATGAAGCTGGTATAACATCAGGATTCCTTTTTAGAGAGTAGCCTGAAAAAAAGAGTAAAAATATGCCTTTAAATGCCTGAAAAAGATTTAAAATACAGCATTAATTAGACATTCAAGGCTTCAATTTTAAAATTCTCCGTCATCAGAATGGTCCCTAATTACCTGGACCCAATGGATATGTAGTGTCTAACGCAGAGTTTGAATGAACCTGGCTTAACAGTGGAATCCATTTTAGAGTGGCCTGAAGGAGAGTTAAATATGCCTTTAAAGCCTGAATATATGTCAATATAGCTTTACCTTTAAGCCCCATTTTAAGGACATACATCAGAATGCTCTGATATTACCTGAGAGAGACACACTGGTTTGTGATGTCTCCCCCAGTTTGGAAAGAAGCTGGTATAACATCAGGATTCCTTTTTTAGAGTAGCCTGAAAAAGAGTAAAATATGCCTTTAAAAGCCTGAAAAAGATTTAAAATACAGCATTAATTAGACATTCAAGGCTTCAATTTTAAAATCCTACATCAGAATGGTCCCCTAATTACCTGAGTGACCCAATGGATATGTAGTGTCTAACCCAAAGTTTGAATGAACCTGGCTTAACAGTAGGAATCCATTTTAGAGTGGCCTGAAGGAGAGTTAAATATGCCCTTAACAGCCTGAATATATGTCAATATAGCTTTACCTTTAAGCCCGTAATTTTAGATGGTACATCAGAATGCTCTGATATTACCTGAGAGACACACTGGATATGTGATGTCTCCCAAAGGCTTGGAATGAAGCTGGTATAACATCAGATTTCCTTTTTAGAGTAGCCTGAAAAAGAGTAAAATATGCCTTTAAAAAGCCTCCAAAATGATTTAAAATACAGCATTAATTAGACATTCAAGGCTTCAATTTTAAAATCCTACATCAGAATGGTCCTTAATTACCTGAGTGACCCAATGGAGTTGTCTAACCCAGAGTTTGAATGAACCTGGCTTAACAGTAGGAATCCATTTTAGAGTGGCCTGAAGGAGAGTTAAATATGCCTTTAACAGCCTGAATATATGTCAATATAGCTTTACCTTTAAGCCCTTCATTTTAAGGTCGTACATCAGAATGCTCTGATATTACCTGAGAGACACACTGGATATGTGATGTCTCCCAAAGGCTTAGAATGAAGCTGGTATAACATCAGGATTCCTTTGTAGAGTAGCCTGAAAAAGAGTAAAATATGCCTTTAAATGCCTGAAAAAGATTTAAAATACAGCATTAATTAGACATTCAAGGCTTCAATTTTAAAATCCTACATCAGAATGGTCCTTAATTACCTGAGTGACCCAATGGATATGTAGTGTCTAACCCAGAGTTTGAATGAACCTGGCTTAACAGTAGGAATCCATTTTAGAGTGGCCTGGGAAGTAAACTGTAAAAGTGTAACTAAGCCTGGCCTTTTTGACCTCCAGGGCTATAGGCCTCCACTATAAGGCCCAGTAGGATGCACCGAAGCTGGGTTAACACCCTCCAGCACCCTCATGCTCCTTTCCCAAGGCCCAGTAAGTGGCTGTCAGTATGGCTGGTAAGCTCCAGTGCTCTCAGCCTCATCCATTAGCCGGCAATAAGATGCACTGAAGCTGGTCTAACACCCTCCAGCACCCCCATGCTCCCTCCCAAGGCCCATTAAGCGGCTGTTAGTCTGTCTGTGCTCTCACCCTCATCCATAAGACCCAAAAAGATGCACTGAAGCTGGGTTAATACCAGCACCCTCACAATCCCTCCGAAAGCCCAGTAAGTGGCTCTAAGTCTGGTTGAGGACCTCCAGGGTCAAAGGCCTCCACTGTAAGCCCCAATAACTTGCACTGAGGCTGGGCTAACACACTCCAGCACGTCCATGCTCCCTCCCAAGGCCCAGTAAGTGGCTCTAAGTCTGGCTGAGGACCTCCAGGGTCAATGGCCTCCACTGTAAGCCCCAATAACTTGCACTGAGGCTGGGCTAACACACCCAGCACCCCCAGTCTCCTCCCAAGGCCCATTAATTGGATGTAAGTCTTGCCTTTGACCTCCAGGCCTACAGGCCTCCACTCTAAGACCCAATAACTTGCACTGAGGTTGAGTTAACGCCCTACAGCACCCTCATGCTCCCTCCCAAGGCCCAGTAAGTGGCTGTCAGTCTGGCTGGTAAGCTCCAGTGCTCTCAGCCTCATCCATAAGCCCCAAAAAGATCCACTGAAGCTGGGCTAACATCCTCCAGCACCCCCATGCTCCCACCCCAAGGCCCAGTAAGTGGCTCTAAGTCTGGCCTTTGATCTCCAGGGCTATAGGCCTCCACTCTAAGGCCCAGTTATGTGCACTGAGGCAGGGTTAACACCCTCCAGCACCCTCATGCTCCCCCTCCCAAGGCCCAGTAAGTGGCTCTAAGTCTGGCCTTCGACGTCCAGGGCTAAAGGCCTCCACTCTAAGGCCCAGTTATGTACACTGAGGCTGGGTTAACACCCTCCAGCACCCCCCCTACTCCCCTCCCAAGGCCCAGTAAGTGGCTCTAAGTCTGGCTGAGGACCTGCAGTGTCAAAGACCTCCACTCTTAGCCCCATAAAGATGCACTGAAGCTGGGCTAACACCCTACTGCACCCCCATGCTCCCTCCCAAGGCCCAGTAAGCGGCTCTTAGTCTGGCTGGTAAGCTCCAGTGCTCTCAGCCTCATCCATAAGCCCCAAAAGGATGCACTGAAAGCTTGGCTAACATCCTCCAGCACCCCCATGCTCCCACCCCAAGGCCCAGTAAGTGGCTCTAAGTCTGGCCTTTGATCTCCAGGGCTATAGGCCTCCTCTAAGGCCCAGTTATGTGCACTGAGGCAGGGTTAACACCCTCCAGCACCCTCATGCTCCCTCCCAAGGCCCAGTAAGTGGCTCTAAGTCTGGCCTCGACGTCCAGGGCTAAAGGCCTCCACTCTAAGGCCCAGTTATGTACACTGAGGCTGGGTTAACACCCTCCAGCACCCCCATACTCCCTCCCAAGGCCCAGTAAGTGGCTCTAAGTCTGGCTGAGGACCTGCAGTGTCAAAGACCTCCACTCTTAGCCCCATAAAGATGCACTGAAGCTGGGCTAACACCCTACTGCACCCCATGCTCCTCCCAAGGCCCAGTAAGCGGCTCTTAGTCTGGCTGGTAAGCTCCAGTGCTCTCAGCCTCATCCATAAGCCCCAAAAAGGATGCACTGAAGCTTGGCTAACACCCTACAGCACCCCCATGCTCCCCTCCCAAGGCCTAGTAAGTGGCTCTAAGTCTGGCCTTCGACGTCCAGGGGCTATAGCCTCCACTATAAGGCCAAGTAGGATGCACCTGAGGCTGGGATAACATGCTCCAGCACCCTCATGTTCCCTCCCAAGTCCCAGTGAATGGTTCTGAGTCTGGCTTATGGCTTCCAGGGCTACAGGCCGCTACTCTAAGTCCCAGTTATATGCACTGAGGCTGGGTTAACATGACCCAGCACCCTCACACTCCCTCCCAAGGCCCAGTAAGTGGCTCTAAGTCTGGCTGAGGACCTCCAGTGTCAAAGGTCTCCACTCTAAGACCGAAAAGATGCACTGAAGCTGGGCTAACACCCTACAGCACCCCCATGCTCCCTCCCAAGGCCCAGTTAGCGGCTGTTAGTCTGGCTCGTAAGCTCCAGTGCTCTCAGCCTCATCCATAAGCCCCACAAAGATGCACTGAAGCTGGGCTAACACCCTCCAGCACCCCTATGCTCCCTCCTAAGGCCCAGTAAGTTGCTCTAATTCTGGCTGAGGACCTACAGGGTCAAAAGCGCTCCACTCTAAACCCCAATAACTTGCACTAAGCCTGGGCTAACACCCTCCAGCACCCCATGCCCCCTCCCAAGGCCCACTAAGTAGCTTAAGGTCTGGCTGATGACCTCCAGGGCTAAAGGCCTCCACTCTAAGGCCCAGTTATGGGCACCTAGGCTTGGTAAACACCCTCCAGCACCCTCATGCTCCCTCCCAAGGCCCAGTAAGTGGTACTAAGTCTGGCCTTTGACCTCCAGGGCCATAGGCCTCCATTGGAAGCCCTAGTTATGTGCACTGAGGCTAGGTTAACACCCTCCAGCAACCTCATGCTCCGTCCAAAGGGCCAGTAAGTAGCTCTAAGTCTGGCCTTTGACCGCCAGGGCTATAGGCCTCCACTCTAAGGGCCAGTTATGTGCATTGAGGCAGTGTTATCACCCTCCAGCACCCTCATGATCCCTCCCTAGGCCCAGTAAGTGGCTCTAAGTCTGGCCTTTGACCTCCAGGGCTATAGGCCTCCACTCTAAGGCCCAGTTATGTGCACTGGGTTAACACCCTCCAGCACCCTCATGCTCCCTTCCAAGGCCCAGTAAGTGGCTCTAAGTCTGGCCTTTGACCTCCAGGGCTATAGGCCTCCACTATAAGGCCAAGTAGGATGCACTGAGGCTGGGTTAACATGCTCCAGCACCGCCATGCTCCCTCCCAATGCCCAGTCAGTGGCACCAAGTCCGGCTTTTTGACCTCCAGGGCTACAGGCCTCCACTCTAAGACCCAATAACTTGCACTGAGGCTGGGTTAACGCCCTACAGCACCCTCATGCTCCCTCCCAAGGCCCAGTAAATGGCTGTTAGTCTGGCTGGTAAGCTCCAGTGCTCTCAGGCTCATCCATAAGCCCCAAAAGATGCAGTGAATCTGGGCTAACACCCTCCAGCACCCCCATGCTCCCCCCAAGGCCTAGTAAGTGGCTCTAAGTCTGGTTGAGGACCTCCAGGGTCAAATGCCTCCACTTTAAGCCCCAATAACTTGCACTGAGGCTGGGCAAATCACCCTCCAGCACCCCCATGCTCCCTCCCAAGGCCCATTAAGTGGCTCTAAGTCTGGCTGAGGACCTCCAGGGTCAAAGGCCTGAACTCTAAGCCCCAAAAAGATGCCCTGAAGCTGCATAAACATCCTCCAGCACCCTCACACTTCCTCCAAAAGGCCAGTAAGTGGCTCTAAGTCTGGCTGAGGACCTCCAGTGTCAAAGGCCTCCACTGTAAGTCCCAATAACTTGCACGAGGCTGGGTTAACGCCCTACAGCACCCTCATGCTCCCTCCCAAGGTCCAGTAAGTGGCTGTTAGTCTGGCTGGTGCAAGTGCTCTCAGCCTCCTCCATAAGCCCCAAAAAGATGCACTGAAGCTGGGCTAACACCCTCCAGCACCCCCATGCTCCCTCCCAAGGGCTAGTAAGTGGCTCTAGGTCTGGCTGAGGACCTCCAGGGTCAAAGGCCTCCACTCTAAGCCCCAATTTGTTTTGTGACTCTTTGTGGTTGCTTTGTTTCTCTTTGTGGTATTTGTATCTCTTTGTAATTGTTTTATGTCTCTTTGTGGTTGTTTTGTGAGTCTTTGTGGTTGTTTTGTGAGTCGCTATGTTCTTTTGTGTGTCTTTGTGGTTGTTTTTGTGAGTCTTTGCGGTTATTTTGTGTCTCTGTGCTTGTTTTGTTTCTCTTTATGGTCTTTTTTATCTCTTTTGTAATTGTTTTGTGCCCCCTTTTGGTTGTTTTGTGAGTCTTTGTGGTTGTTGTGTGTGTCATTATGGTTGTTTTGTGAGTCTTTGTGGTTGTTTTGTGTCTCTTTGTGATTGTTTTGTTTCTCTTTATGGTCTTTTTTATCTCTTTGTAATTGTTGTGTGTCTCTTTGTGGTTGTTTTGTGAGTCTTTGTGGTTGCTTTGTGAGTCATTGAGGTTGTTTTGTGAGTCTTTGTGGTTGTTTTGTGACTCTTTGTCGTTGTTTTGTGACTCTTTGCGGTTGTTTTGTGTGTCTTTTGGTTGTTTTGCGAGTCTTTGTGGTTGTTTTGAGTCTCTTTGTGAATGTTTTTTCTCTTTATGGTCTTTTTATCTCTTTGTAATTGTTTTGTCTCTTTGTGGTTGTTTTGTGTCTCTTTGTGGATGTTTTGTGAGTCTTTGTGGTTGTTTTGTGACTCTTTTTTAGGTTGTTTTGTGAGTCTTTGTGGTTGTTTTGTGAGTCTTTTGCGGTTGTTTTGTGTCTCTGTGATTGTTTTGTGAGTCTTTGCGGATCTTTTGTGTGTCTTTGTGGTTGTTTTGTGAGTCTTTGCGGTTGTTTTGTGTGTCTGCGATTGTTTTGTGTCTCTTTGCGGTTGTTGTGTGTCTTTGTGGTTGTTTTGTGTCTCTGTGATTGTTTTGTGAGTCTTTGCGGATCTTTTGTGTGTCTTTGTGGTTGTTTTGTGAGTCTTTGCGGTTGTTTTGTGTGTCTGCGATTGTTTTGTGTCTCTTTTTGCGGTTGTTGTGTGTCTTTGTGGTTGTTTTGCGAGTCTTTGTGGTTGATTTGTGTCTCTTTGTGAATGTTTTGTTTCTCATTATGGTCTTTTTTATCTTTTTGTAATTGTTTTGTGTCTCTTTGTGGATGTTTTGTGAGTCTTTGTGGTTGTTTTGTGACTCTTTGCGGTTGTTTTGTGAGTCTTTGCGGTTGTTTTGTGTCTCTGTGATTGTTTTGTGAGTCTTTGTGTTCTTTTTGTGAGTCTTTGTGGTTGTTTTGTGTCTTTTTCGCTTGTTTTGTGAGTCTTTGTGGTTGTTTTGTGTCTCTTTGTGGTTGTTTTGCGAGTCTTTGTGGTTGTTTTGTGACTCTTTTCGCTTGTTTTGTGAGTATTTGTGGTTGTTTTGTGTCTCTTTGTGGTTGTTTTGCGAGAGTCTTTGTGGTTGTTTTGTGACTCTTTTTCGCTTGTTTTGTGAGTCTTTGTGGTTGTTTTGTATCTCTTTTGTGGTTGTTTTGCGAGTCTTTGTGGTTGTTTTGTGACTCTTTGTGGTTGTTTTTTTGAGTCTTTGTCGTTGTTTTGTTTCTCTTTATGGACTTTTTATCTCTTTGTAATTGTTTTGTGTCCCTTTGAGGTTGTTTTGTGAGTCTTTGTGGTTGTTTTGTGAGTCTTTGTGGTTGTTGTGTGTCTCTTTGTGGTTGTTTTGTGAGTCTTTGAGGTTGTTTAGTGAGTCTTTTGTGGTTGTTTTTTGAGTCTTTGTCGTTGTTTTGTTTCTCTTTATGGTCTTTTTATCTCTTTTTGTAATTGTTTTGTGTCCCTTTGTGGTTGTTTTGTGAGTCTTTGTGGTTGTTGTGTGTGTCATTGAGGTTGTTTTCTGAGTCTTTGTGGTTGTTTTGGGTCTCTTTTTGTGATTGTTTTGTTTCTCTTTTTGTCTTTTTATCTCTTGTAATTGTTGTGTGTCTCTTTGTGGTTGTTTTGTGAGTCTTTGTGGTTGTTTTGTGAGTCTTTGTGGTTGTTTTGTGTGTCTTTGTGGTTGTTTTGTGAGTCTTTGAGGTTGATTTGTGAGTCTTTGAGGTTGTATTGTGAGTCTTTGAGGTTGTTTGTGAGTCTTTGTGGTTGTTTTTTGAGTCTTTGTCGTTGTTTTGTTTCTCTTTATGGTCTTTTTATCTCTTTGTAATTGTTTTGTGTCCCTTTGTGGTTGTTTTGTGAGTCTTTGTGGTTGTTGTGTGTGTCATTGTCGTTGTTTTGTGAGTCTTTGTGGTTGTTTTGGGTCTCTTTGTGATTGTTTTGTTTCTCTTTATTGTCTTTTTATCTCTTTGTAATTGTTGTGTGTCTCTTTGTGTTTGTTTTGTGAGTCTTTGTGGTTGTTTTGTGAGTCTTTGTGGTTGTTTTGTGTGTCTTTGTGGTTGTTTTGTGACTCTTTGTGGTTGTTTTGTTTCTCTTTGTGGTCTTTTTATCTCTTTGTAATTGTTTTATGTCTCTTTGTAATTGTTTTGTGTCTCTTTGTGGTTGTTTTGTGAGTCTTTGTGGTTGTTTTGTGACTCTTTGCGGTTGTTTTGTGAGTATTTGTTGTTGTTTTGTGAGTCTTTGCGGTTGTCTTGTGTGGCTTTGTGGTTGTTTTGTGAGTCTTTGTGGTTGTTGTGTGTGTCATTGTGGTTGTTTTGGGTCTCTTTGTGATTGTTTTGTTTCTCTTTATGGTCTTTTTATCTCTTTGTAATTGTTGTGTGTCTCTTTGTGGTTGTTTTGTGAGTCTTTGTGGTTGTTTTGTGAGTCTTTGTGGTTGTTTTGTGACTCTTTGTGGTCTTTTTGTGACTCTTTGCGCTTGTTTTGTGTGTCTTTGTGGTTGTTTTGTCACTCTTTGTGGTTGTTTTGTTTCTCTTTGTGGTCTTTTTATCTCTTTGTAATTGTTTTGTGTCTCTTTGCTGTTGTTTTGTGAGTATTTGTGGTTGTTTTGTGAGTCTTTGCGGTTGTTTTGTGTGGCTTTGTGGTTGTTTTGTGAGTCTTTGTGGTTGTTGTCTGTGTCATTGTGGTTGTTTTGTGAGTCTTTGAGGTTGTTTTGTGAGTCTTTGTGGTTGTTTTGTGACTGTTTGTGGTTGTTATGTGACTCTTTGCGGTTGTTCTGTTTGTCTTTGCGGTTGTTTTGTGAGTCTTTGTGGTTGTTTTGTGAGTCTTTTAGTTGTTTTGTGTCTCTGTGATTTTTTGTTTCTCTTTATGGTCTTTTATCTCTTTGTAATTTTTTGTGTCTCTTTGTGGTTCTTTGGGAGTCTTTGTGGTTGTTGTGTGTGTCATTGTGGTTGTTTTGTGAGTCTTTGTGGTTGTTTTGTGAGTCTTTGTGGTTGTTTTGTGTCTCTTGTGATTGTTTTGTTTCTCTTTATGGTCTTATTAATTGTTGTGTGTCTCTTTGTGGTTGTTTTGCGAGTCTTTGTGGTTGTTTTGTGAGTCTTTGTGGTTGTTTTGTGTCTCTTTGTGATTGTTTTGTTTCTCTTTATGGTCTTTTAATTGTTGTGTGTCTCTTTGTGGTTGTTTTGCGAGTCTTTGTGGTTGTTTTTTGAGTCTTTGAGGTTGTTTTTTGAGTCTTTGTGGTTGTTTTGTGACTCTTTTCGCTTGTTTTGTGAGTATTTGTGGATGTTTAGTGACTCTTTGTGGTTGTTTTTGAGTCTTTGTCGTTGTTTTGTTTCTCTTTATGGACTTTTTATCTCTTTGTAATTGTTTTGTGTCCCTTTGTGGTTGTTTTGTGAGTCTTTGTGGTTGTTTTGTGAGTCTTTGTGGTTGTTGTGTGTCTCTTTGTGGTTGTTTTGTGAGTCTTTTGAGGTTGTTTTTGTGAGTCTTTGAGGTTGTATTGTGAGTCTTTGAGGTTGTTTAGTGAGTCTTTCTTTGTGGTTGTTTTTGAGTCTTTGTCGTTGTTTTGTTTCTGTCTGGCTGAGGACCTCCAGTGTCAAAGGCCTCCACTCTAAGCCCAAAAAAGATGCACTGAAGCTGGGCTAACACCCTAGAGCACCCTCATGCTCCCTCCCAAGGCCCAGTAAGTGGCTCTAAGTCTGGCTGAGGACCTCCCAGGGTCAAAGGCCTCCACTCTAAGCCCCAATAACTTGCACTGAAGCTGGGCTAACATCCTCCAGCACCCCCATGCTCCCTCCCAAGGCCCAGTAAGTGGCTCTAAGTCTTGCTGAGGACCTCCAATGCACTGAAGCTGGGCTAACACCCTCCAGCACCCCCATGCTCCCTCCCAAGGCACAGTAAGTGGCTGTAAGTCTGGCATTTGATCTCCAGGGCTACAGGCCTCCACTCTAAGACCCAATAACATGCACTGAGGCTGGGTTAAAAGCCCTACAGCACCCTCATGCTCCTTCAAAAAGGCCCAGTAAGTGGCTGTCAGTCTGGCTTTTAAGCTCTAGTGCTGCCAGCCACATCCATAAGCCCAAAAAAAGATGCACTGATGCTGAGCTTACACACCTCCGATCGAACACTCTCATCCTCAGAGGAAACAGGAGGATCGGGAACAGATGACGGGCCAGGCACCGAATCAAGGTCAGGATCGGGCACAGGACAGGAAGCCGGGGCAGGCCGGCCAGGAACCCCCCTGGGGCGGCCCCAACGGATCGCAGGCTGGTCAGGATGCAGACGGTGAAAATCGGTGATGAGGGTCCGGTCCACAATCCGACCGGCCGGCACCCAGGTCCTCTCTTCCGGTCCATAGCCCTCCCAGTCAACGAGATACTGGAGGCCCCTACCCCGCCACCTAGACTGGAAGCAAGGCCCGAACGGCGCACACCAGGCCACCGTCACAACAAGGCGAGGAGGAGGAGGAGGAGGCGCCACGGGGACCAGAGGGCTCACATGCGTCGGCTTGACTTTGGAAACGTGGAAAGTGGGGTGCACCTTCATGGATGCTGGCAACTGGAGCCGGACCGCGGTGGGACTGATGACCCTCTGGATAGGAAAGGGCCGAGCGAGGGGCCAGCAGCTTACGCGATTCCACCCGCAACGGAGGTCCTTGGTTGACAGCCACACCTTCTGGCCAACACGGTAGACGGGAGCGGGCGAACGTCAACGGTTGGCCCCAGCGGCATAGCTGACAGCTGATTTGAGCAGCGTTGCACGAGCTTGCGTCCAGGTACGACGGCAACGGCGGGCATAGGCGAGGGCAGATGGGCAGGACACTTCTCCTTCCTGACTGGGGAACAGGGGAGGCTGGTAGCCATAAACACACTGGAAAGGTGACATACCAGTGGCAGAGCAGGTGAGGGAGTTGTGAGCATACTCAATCCACATAAGGTGCTGTGCCCAAGTCTGGGGTTTACGAAACCATGCACCGCAACGCCTTCTCCAGCTCCTGGTTAGCGCGCTTGGACTGACCGTTGGACTGGGGGTGGAACCCAGAGGTGAGACTCACTGTGGCCCCCAGGAGACGGCAGAATTCCTTCCAGAACGTAGAGGTGAATTGTGGACCCCGGTCAGAGACAATATCCCTGGGTAGTCCATGAAGACGGAAGACATGGTCAAGAACAGCCTGGGCCGTCTTTCTGGCAGATGGCAGTTTAGGAAGGGGAATGAAATGCGCCATCTTGCTGAACCGGTCGACCACAGTGAGAATGACTGTCATACCCCCTGATGGAGGGAGACCAGTAACAAAGTCCAAGGAGACGTTGGGACCAGGGTCATGTGGGCACAGGCAAGGGTTGGAGCAAACCAGCGGGAGGCCGAGTAGAGGACTTATTTTGATTGCAGATGGGGCAGGCCCGAACGAAGTCTTGGACATCCTTTCTGAAGGAGGGCCACCAGAAGCGCTGGGCAAGGAGATGGCAGGTGCGGCCGGAGCCCGGGTGGCATGCAAGGCGAGAATTGTGTCCCCACTGTATGACCCGGGACCTCAAATTCTCTGGGACGAAAAGACGACAGTCTGGGCATGCACTGGGACCGGGTTGATCACGGAGGGCCGCTTGAACGTCCTCCTCGATATCCCAGGTGAGGACAGCTACGGGCAAAATAGAAGCAGGTTCCAGGGAAGGGGTGTCATCCTTCTGGAACTGACGGGAGAGAGCATCTGGCTTAGTGTTCCGAGAACCAGGACGGTATGACAGGGTAAAGTTGAATCTGGTGAAAAACAAGGCCCAGCGGGACTGTCTGGGGTTAAGACGTTTCGCAGTTCGGATGTATTCAAGGTTTTTATGGTTTTTATGGTTTTTTTGTACTGGTCAGAGCCGTGAGGAGAGCAGCGACGGGAGCTGTAGTTCCGGATGAACTTCCGGTAGAAATTGGCAAAGCCCAGGAATTGCTGCAATTTCTTCCTATTTACCGGAACCGGCCAGGAGGAAACTGCCGAAACCTTCGTGGGGTCCATCTGGATACTGCCCTCAGCGACGACATATCCCAGGAATGACACAGTCCGAACATGGAACTCACACTTCTCCGCTTTAACAAAGAGAGAGTTCTCCAGGAGCCGTTGAAGAACCTGCTGGACATGACGGATGTGTTCGGACAGAGTTCTGGAGAAAATCAAGATGTCATCCAGGTAGACAAAAACGAAGTTGTTTAACATATCCCGCAGGACATCGTTCACCAGCGCCTGGAATACTGCTGGGCGTTGGTGAGACCAAATGGCATCACCAGATACTCATAATGGCCGGTGTGGGTGTTGAATGTGGTCTTCCATCACACAAACACACCACCCTCCCTTACTCGCACCAGATGGTAGGCATTTCTGAGGTCCAGTTTGGTGAAAACCGTGTATCCCTGGAGCAACTCGAAAGCAGAGGTGAGTAAAGGTGTTAGGTACCGGTTCTTCACTGTGATGTCATTCAGACTCGGTAATCAATGCACTCCCCACTCCTTCACGGTGCCCAAGGCCCAATCAAAGTGAGGATTGTGGAGACGGAGCCAAGGGTAGCCCAGGATTAAGGGTTGACCTGGAGAGCTGAGCAGGTGGAAGCGGATGATCTCTTTTGGTGGTTTCCTGACACCATCATGGAAACGGAGCTGTGATGTGGTGACAGTGCCGAGTACGTGACTGTCCAGGGCCTGGGCTGGAACAGGAGGGGCAAACGTTGGTTCTCCAAGTCCAGCTGACGAGCAAGTTCAATGTCCATGATATTTGCCTCTGCGCCAGAATCCACCAGGGCTACCAGGGTGTGGGTGGCTTCAGACAGACGCAGACAGACCTGGATGAGGAGTTTTACGGCTGTTGGAGGATTGAATGTTCATTGAGCTCATCCGGATCCCTCCAACATTCGGTGAGCTCTGGCTTTTTACCGGACAGGTGGAAACTCGATGACCCCCACCACCACAGTACAGGCACAAGTTGGAGATGATGCGTCGCTGGCGCTCTGCAGGAGTTAAGACGGCGCGGTCAACCTCCATAGGTTCAGGCTGAACCGACGGGCTCGATGGTGTGGCAGGAGGGACCCGAAAAGTTGTTGGGACGATTCGCGTGTGCTGGTAGATGGACTCTGGCGTCCTCTCTCGCGACGGCAAGCCTGGATCCTGCGGGTTTTGCGGACGGCCAGAGCGATGGCCTCATCAAGAGTGGAGGGTTGGTCATGCGACACCAGCTCATCCTTCATGTAATCCGCCAGGCTGTGGAGGAAAGCATCTACCAATGCGTCCATATTCCAGGAGCTACGACAAGCCACAGTACGAAAATCTATGGAGTAATCCGCCACAGTCATTCTGCCTTGGCGGATACTCATCAGGGTCCGGGATGCCTCGGCTGTTGTGGGATTCCAGATCAAATACCTTGAGCATCTCTTCTGCAAAAAGGTTGAAGGTTGAACACGCAGGCGCTGGCGCCGAACTCCGCTCTTCCCAGAGTCGGGCTCGGCCCCAGGTGAGTGATCACGAACCGACCTTCGATCTTCAGTGGTGAAGGTCCTAGGTTGCAGGGTGAACTGATACGGCAGTTTGTCAGGAACGCATCAGTACCTGGTCGGGATCGCTGCTGAACCGTTCTGGATTGCCGATCCTAGGCTCTGGAACTCCGCAGCCGCGAACTGGGCAGAAGACTCAGAGGCAAGGCCGGTGGGCTGGCTGGTTAGGACCGGGTCGATAGGAGCAGGCAGAGGAGACAGGTTGGTCAAAAGTTGACTGATCGCATCGAGTTGTTGTTGCTGCTGCTGGAAATGCGGGCGCTGTTGATAGCCAGCTTGAAGTAGAGAGGCCATGTCAGCAGAGATGCGGTTTACCTCCCTCTCCATCACTTCCAGGCGTTGCATGGCGGTGGGTGGTTCTAGTTCGTTGATTCCCATGCTGTTCCGACCGTTAAATCCATATTGTTGGTCAGATCGTACTGTCAGAAACCAGACAGGACGAGGACCACAAATGCCACTTTCAAAACTTTATTGAAGATAAAGGGTACAAGGTATGTCAGGAGTACAGGAGTCTCAAGAGTCTGTGTGTGTGGGTTTCCCCAGTAGCCGACGAGGGTAATCAGCCCTCAATCAGCATGCGACACCAGGTGGAGAGAGAGAGCTCATGACAAAATATATGTTTCCACTACATCGACACTGTCCTTTGGGCCTCTGGGACCCCGGAATGAATTCAAATGTATGTTTTCCACTACAGCGACACCGTTTTTCTGGGACCCGTCGCAAATTCAAATGTATGTTTTCCACTACAGCAAGACAGCCATTCGGTCTCTGGGACCCGTCCCCATTCAAATGTATGTTTTCCACTACCGCGCACCAGCTTTCGGCCTCTGGGACCCGTCCCGAATTCAAATGTAAGTTTTACACTACAGCGAAACAGCCATTCGGGTCTCTGGGAACCGTCCCCGTCCCGAATTCAAATGTATGTTTTCCACTACCGCAACACCGTCCTTTTCGGGTCTCTGGGACCCGTCGCAAATTCAAATGTATGTTTTCCACTACAGCGACACCGGCCTTTCTGGCCTCTGGGACCCGTCCCGAATTCAAATGTATGTTTTCCACTACCGCTGACACCGTCCTTCGGCCTCTGGGACCCGTCGCAAATTCAAATTTATTTTTTCCACTACAGCGACACCGTCCTTGGGCCTCTGGGACCCGTCCCGAATTCAAATGTATGTTGTGTTGTATTGTTTGAAAGGGGGGAAATAAAATTTAACAAGAAAATGCTTGACCTCAGTCTACTAAATATATTTGGCAAACACAGACACAGACAGACTTCTTCCGAGCTTCGAGCCATCAGTTCGATTGTATTTTTGTGTTGTATTGTATGAAAGAGGGAAATAAACTTAAAAACAAAACCAAAGTCTTGACTTTGGCCTACTAAATATATTTATCTCACACACACACACACACACACACACACATATGTACAGTATAAACTGCAGACACATTTGTCGTCATCTCGTTTTTTTGTTGTCATCTTACGTCGTTGTTTTGGACCTGTGCACTGGTGCGACGTCAGCGCCTGTCGTTTGACTCTGAATTGAAGCTGCATCGGGTTATCGTCAGCGGGCCGTCGCAATGTCCCCGCCGATGTGCACGTGCGAGAAGAAGACAAAGTACAAGAGGACCGAGAACTGGACCGTTGCTGCGACGACAGCGAAGGAGAAGACGACGATGACCGAGGCCAAGACGACGCGAGAAGTTGAACAAGGAGGAGAACGTGGAGAAAGTGGGCAACAAAGGCCAGAAGAAGAATATGAAGAAGATGATGATGAAAAGAAGAAGAAGAAGAAGAAGAAGAAGAAGAAGAAGAGGGAGGAGAGTGTAGTGAAAGCGAGGACTACGATGAGGTTAGACAAGACCGGGTAGACAAGACGGGGCTAGTGAAAGCGAGGAGTACGATGAGGTTAGACAAGACGGGCTAGTGAAAGCGAGGAGTACGATGAGGTTAGACAAGACCGGGTAGACAAGACGGGGCTAGTGAAAGCGAGGAGTACGATGAGGTTAGACAAGACGGGGCTAGTAAAAGCGAGGAGTAATGAGGTTAGACAAGACGGGGGCTAGAGTAGACCGGGCTAGTGAAAGCGTTTTGGAGTTCGGCCGAGGATGGCGAATGAGGAAGTGTTTTTGTCAAAAGACGGCAAAATCGAATGGTCCTCGAAAACGTATCACCCCAGTGGCCGCCGAGCTCATCGGCGCGCCACCGAAAAAGACACAGACGAACAAGGCCGAGGCCGACAGGACCGAGACGGCCAACGATCTTCTGCTTCCGCTCTGCTACCGCCGAGCCGGGGACCTACAGAGTACGCCCAGGAGCGTTTTTCCCGCGACATACTTCTCATTCCAGCTGTTTGTCACGCAGCGAATAGAGAAAAACGGTACTGGCTGCGACCAACCTCGAGGGCTGCAGGCGATATGGCGAAGCCGGCGAGTGGAAAGCGATGGACGCCACGGACCTGCGAGCCTACTGGCTTCTGATCCTCGCGGGCGTGTACAGGTCCCGCAACGAGGCCTTGAGAGCCTGTGGCACGAGGAGAGCGGCAGGTGTTGGAGCTAAATCCTGCTCCATTCTCAGGGTTCATTCAATTAGTAGTCAAAATCTCAGATGTTGATATGTGAATCCATTTTATTACATAGGATATCCTAGAGACAAAGTTGTTTTGATCAGGCTGTCGCAGCTCTCCCCTTCCTTTGTCTTACTTTTTGGCTCTCAGACCCCCAGTATTATCTCACAAAGGGTGGGGTCTTGTGCTTATTCCTTATCTTTTAGTTGGGATGTGACTGAGGGTTTATGACCTCAGGACTTGCAAAGCAACAGAGCAGTTGGGCCATAAAGGGTGACTGAAACCAGAGACAGGATGTCTCCAACATCATCAACTCAACTTTGACACATCTGTAGAGCTGGGTTATAACAAAATGTACCGGAACATCTTATATTATGAAACAGAAGTATTGCAAAACAACTTAATGTAACAAACAACAAACAACAAACTATAAACTTATAACAACAAACTTAGTGCATGACCCACATGTCTTCATTTATGTTGAAATAATGCTTTTACCTTTTAGCTTAAATATATAATGCAAATCACACACATTGTTTAAGCACATATAAAATTTTAAATTCTAACACAGGGCCATTTTTCCGCACCACGATGTCGGTCAAACGGTTCCACTTTGTACTGCGACTGCTGCGCTCAAGGCCGCGAGTCCGAGAGCCGAAAGACTAGCCTCAGACAAACTGGCGGCTTGGCCGACAAGACGTGTGGGACGCTGGTGGACGCGACGCTGCCTCTCCTCTACGACCGGCCCCGACGTGACTGTGGACGAGCAGCTGGTGCCCTTTTCGAGGTGGGTGACTTTGCGGCGTGTGGTTTTTTTACTGTTGTACTCATTGCTCCAGTTGTCATTTTGTGTGTGTGTCTGTGAGTGGGTGTGTGTGTGTCTGTGTGTGTGTGTGTGTGTGTCTGTGAGTGTGTGTGTGTGTGTGTGTGAGTGGGTGTGGTGTGTGTCTGTGTGTCTGTGTGTGTGTGTGTCTGTGTGTGTCTGTCTGTGTCTGTCTGGGACTGTCTGTGTGTGTGTGTGTGTGTGTGTGTCTGTGTCTGTGTCTGTGTGTCTGTGTCTGTGTGCTTATGAGGACATTGTTAAACCTTTCCCCAGGTCGATGCACCTTCCGGCCAGTACATGCCCAGCAAGCCTACGCGTGGAACATGCAGCTCTACACCGCAAGTCGGTGAGCGGCACACCTGAGAAGAATCTGGGATCCCGCTGTTGCTGGACGTGACCGAGGCCTGACGGGCCCACACAACGTGATCATATAACAATAACTTTTTTCACCTCCTTCACAGTTTTACATTAGTTTCTTAATAGAAGCTGTTATACACACATCTCCATGCCAGAAACGTTTTACCTCTTCTGATGATTTTGTGATGTTTTAACCTTGTTACAGTCATTTCAACAGTTTTCCATTAGTTTCTTAATAGAAGCTGTTAAACACACATCTCCATACTGGAAAGCATGCGTTTCGGCATCTTCTGATGTTTTTGTGATGTTTTAACCTGGTTACAGTCATTTCAACAGTTTTCCATCAGTTTCTTAATAGAAGCTGTTAAATACACATCTCCATGCTGGAAACGTATGTTTTGGCGCCTTCTGATGTTTTTTGTGATGTTTTAACCTTTGTTACTGTCATTTCAACAGTTTTACATTAGTTTTTAATAGAAGCTTTAAACACACATCTCCATGCTGAAACGTGCGTTTCGGCCTCTTCTGATGTTTTTGTGATGTTTTAACCTTGTTACAGTCATTTCAACACACTTACATTAGTTTCTTAATAGAAGCTGTTAAACACACATCTCCATGCTGGAAACGGCGTTTCGGCCTCTTCTGATGTTTTTGTGATGTTTTAACCTTGTTACAGTCATTTCAACAGTTTTACATTAGTTTGAAGCTGTTAAACACACATCTTATGCTGAAACGTTGCGTTTCGGCCTCTTCTGATGTTTTTGTGATGTTTTAACCTTTGTTACAGTGATTTCAACACAATTACATTAGTTTCTTAATAGAAGCTGTTAAACACACATCTCCATCCTGAAACGCATGCGTTTCAGCCTCTTCTGATGATTTTGTGATGTTTTAACCTTGTTACAGTCATTTCAACAGTTTTCCATTAGTTTCTTAATAGAAGCTGTTAAACACACATCTCCATGCTGGAAACGTGCGTTTCGGCCTCTTCTGATGTTGTTGTGATGTTTTTAACCTTGTTACAGTCATTTCAACAGTTTTACATTAGTTTCTTAATAGAAGCTGTTAAACACACATCTCCATGCTGGAAACGTGCGTTTGGCCTCTTCTGTTTTTGTGATGTTTTAACCTTGTTACAGTGATTTCAAAAATTACATTAGTTTCTTAATAGAAGCTGTTAAACACACATCTCCATGCTGGAAACGTCGTTCGGCCTCTTCTGTTTTTTGTGACGTTTTAACCTTGTTACAGTGATTTCAACAGTTTTACATTAGTTTCTTAATAGTTGTTAAACACACACATCTCCATGCTATCTTTTTGGCTCTTCTGATGTTTTTGTGATGTTTTAACCTTTGTTACAGTGATTTCAACACAATTTACATTAGTTTCTTAATAGAAGCTGTTAAACATACATCTCCATGCTGGAAACGTGCGTTTCGGCCTCTTCTGATGTTTTGTGATGTTTTAACCTTGTTACAGTCATTTCAACAGTTTTCCAATAGTTTCTTAATAGAAGCTGTTAAACACACATCTCCATGCTGGAAAGCGTGCGTTTCGGCCTCTTCTGATGTTTTTGATGTTTTAACCTTGTTACAGTAATTTCAACACAATTACATTAGTTTCTTAATAGAAGCTGTTAAACACACATCTCCATGCTGGAAACGTGCGTTTTCCATGGCCTCTTCTGATGTTTTTGTGATGTTTAACCTTGTTAGAGTCATTTCAACAGTTTTACATTAGTTTTTTAATAGAAGCTGTTAAACACACATCTCCATGCTGGAAACGTGCGTTTCGGCCTCTTCTGATTTTTGTGATGTTTTAACCTTGTTACAGTGATTTCAACACAATTACATTAGTTTCTTAATAGAAGCTGTTAAACACACATCTCCATGCTGGAAACGTGCGTTTTAGGCCTCTTCTGTTTTTGTGATGTTTTAACCTTGTTACAGTGATTTCAACACAATTACATTAGTTTCTTAATAGAAGCTGTTAAACACACATCTCCATGCTGGAAACGTGCGTTTCGGCCTCTTCTGATGTTTTGTGATGTTTTAACCTTGTTACAGTCATTTCAACACAATTACATTAGTTTCCTAATAGAAGCTGTTAAACACACATCTCCATGCTGGAAACGTATTTCGCCTTCGGCCTCTTCTGTTTTTGTGATGTTTTAACCTTGTTACAGTGATTTCAACAGTTTTACATTAGTTTCTTAATAGAAGCTGTTAAACACACATCTCCATGCTGGAAACGCAGCGTTTCGGCCTCTTCTGATGTTTTTGTGATGTTTTAACCTTGTTACAGTCATTTCAACAGTTTTCCAATAGTTTCTTAATAGAAGCTGTTAAACACACATCTCCATGCTGGAAAACGTGCGTTTCGGCCTCTTCTGATGTTTTTGTGATGTTTTAACCTTTGTTACAGTCATTTCAACAGTTTTACATTAGTTTCTTAATAGAAGCTGTTAAACACACATCTCCATGCTGAAACGTGCGTTTCGGCCTCTTCTGTTTTTTTGTGATGTTTTAACCTTGTTACAGTGATTTCAACACAATTACATTAGTTTCTTAATAGAAGCTGTTAAACACACATCTCCATGCTGGAAACGGCGGCGTTTCGGCCTCTTCTGATGTTTTTGTGATGTTTTAACCTTGTTACAGTCATTTCAACACAATTACATTAGTTTCCTTAATAGAAGCTGTTAAACACACATCTCCATGCTGGAAACGTGCGTTTGTGGCCTTCTGATGTTTTGTGATGTTTTAACCTTGTTACAGTGATTTCAACACAATTACATTAGTTTCTTAATGTGTTAAACACACATCTCCATTCATGGAAACGTTTTAACCTTTCTGATGTTTTGTGATGTTTTAACCTTTGTTAGAGTCATTTCAACAGTTTTACATTAGTTTCTTAATAGAAGCTGTTAAACACACATCTCCCATGCTGGAAACGTGCGTTTAGCCTCTTCTGATGTTTTTGTGATGTTTTAACCTTGTTACAGTGATTTCAACACAATTACATTAGTTTCTTAATAGAAGCTGTTAAACACACATCTCCATGCTGGAAACGTGTGCGTTTCGGCCTCTTCTGATGTTTTTGTGATGTTTTAACCTTGTTACAGTGATTTCAACACAATTTTACATTAGTTTCTTAATAGAAGCTGTTAAACACACATCTCCATGCTGAAACGGAGCGTGCTTTCGGCCTCTTCTGATGTTTTTGTGATGTTTTAACCTTGTTACAGTCATTTCAACACAATTACATTAGTTTCCTTAGTGATGTTAAACACACATCTCCATGCTAGTTTGCCTTTCTTAAAAACCTTGTTACAGTCATTTCAACACAATTACATTAGTTTCTTAAACACACATCTCCATGCTGGAAACGTATGTTTGTGGGCTCTTCTGTTTTTTGTGATGTTTTAACCTTGTTACAGTGATTTCAACACAATTACATTAGTTTCTTAATAGAAGCTGTTAAACACACATCTCCATGCTGGAAACGTGCGTTTCGGCCTCTTCTGATGTTTTTGTGATGTTTTAACCTTGTTACAGTGATTTCAACAGTTTTCCATTAGTTTCTTAATAGAAGTGTTAAACACACATCTCCATGCTTTAACGTGCTCTTCTGATGTTTTTGTGATGTTTTAACCTTTTACAGTGATTTCAACACAATTACATTAGTTTCTTAATAGAAGCTGTTAAACACACATCCCCATGCTGGAAACGTGCATTTTCGGCCTCTTCTGATGTTTTTGTGATGTTTTAACCTTGTTACAGTCATTTCAACAGTTTTCCATTTGTTTCTTAATAGAAGCTGTTAAACACACATCTCCATGCTGGAAACGTATGCCGGCCTCATCTGATGTTTTTGTGATGTTTTAATCCTTGTTAAAGTCATTTCAAAAGGAGCTCCATTAGTTTCTTAATAGAAGCTGTTAAAAACACATCTCCATGCTGGAAAAGTGCGTTTTGGCCTCTTCTGATGTTTTTGTGATGTTTTAACCTTTGTTACAGTGATTTCAACACAATTACATTAGTTTCTTAATAGAAGCTGTTAAACACACATCTCCATGTGATGTTTTAAACTCTTCTGTTTTTTGTGATGTTTTAACCTTGTTACAGTGATTTCAACACAATTACATTAGTTTCTTAATAGAACTTTTAAACACAAACTAAATGCTGGAAACGTCTTTCGGGCCTTCTGATGTTTTTGTGATGTTTTAACCTTGTTAGAGTCATTTCAACAGTTTTACATTAGTTTCTTAATAGATGTTTTAAACACACATTTGCTGGAAACGTTTTTAGGCCTCTTCTGATGTTTTTGTGATGTTTTAAAGCTGTTACAGTGATTTCAACACAATTACATTAGTTTCTTAATAGAAGCTGTTAAACACATCTCCATGCTGAAACGTTTCGGCCTCTTCTGATGTTTTTTGTGATGTTTTAACCTTGTTACAGTGATTTCAACACAATTACATTAGTTTCTTAATAGAAGCTGTTAAACACACATCTCCATGCTGGAAACGTGCGTTTTATCTTCTGATGTTTTGTGATGTTTTAACCTTTGTTACAGTGATTTCAACACAATTACATTAGTTTCTTAATAGAAGCTGTTAAACACACATCTCCATGCTTAAACGTATACTTTCGCCTCTTCTGATGTTTTTGTGATGTTTTAACCTTGTTACAGTCATTTCAACACAATTACATTAGTTTCCTAATAGAAGCTTCTCCATGTTTTCGCCTCTTCTGATGATTTTGTGGATGTTTTAACCTTGTTACTGTCATTTCAACAGTTTTACATTAGTTTCTTAATAGAAGCTGTTAAACACACATCTCCATGCTGGAAACGTGCGTTTCGGCCTCTTCTGATGATTTTGTGATGTTTTAACCTTGTTACTGTCATTTCAACAGTTTTACATTAGTTTCTTAATAGAAGCTGTTAAACACACATCTCCATGCTGGAAACGTGCGTTTCGGCCTCTTCTGATGTTTTTGTGATGTTTTAACCTTGTTAGTCATTTCAACAGTTTTACATTAGTTTCTTCATAGAAGCTGTTAAACACACATCTCCATGCTGAGTTTCGGCCTCTTCTGATGTTTTTGTGATGTTTTAACCTTGTTACAGTCATTTCAACAGTTTTACATTAGTTTCTTAACCTTGTTAAACACACATCTCCATGCTGGAAACGTGAGTTTCACCTCTTTTGATTTTTTGTGATGTTTTAACCTTGTTACAGTGATTTCAACAGGATTACATTAGTAGAAGCTAAACACACATCTCCATGCTGGAAACGTGCATTTCGGCCTCTTCTGATGTTTTTGTGATGTTTTAACCTTGTTACAGTCATTTCAACAGTTTTACATTAGTTTCTTAATAGAAGCTGTTAAACACACATCTCCATGCTGGAAACGTCGGCGTTTCGGCCTCTTCTGATGTTTTTGTGATGTTTTTAATCCTTGTTACAAAGTCATTTCAAAAGTTTTCCATTAGTTTTTTCAATAGAAGCTGTTAAAAACACATCTCCATGCTGGAAACGTTTTGCAGTTCGGCCTCTTCTGATGTTTTGTGATGTTTTAACCTTGTTACAGTCATTTCAACACAATTACATTTTTCAATAGAAGCTGTGAAACACACATCTAAATGCTGGAAACGTGCGTTTCGGTTGATGTTTTTTGTGATGTTTTAACCTTGTTAGAGTCATTTCAACAGTTTTACATTAGTTTCTTAATAGAAGCTGTTAAACACACATCTCCATGCTGGAAACGTGCGTTTTGGCCTCTTCTGATGTTTTTGTGATGTTTTAACCTTTGTTACAGTGTTTTTTTTGAAATGTTATGTTTGCTAACCTTTTCTGTTTTTGTTGTTTTAACCTTGTTACATTTCAACAGTTTTACATTAGTTTCTTAATAGAAGCTGTTAAACACACATCTCCATGCTGGAAACGCGTGCGTTTCGGGCTCTTCTGATGTTTTTTGTGATGTTTTAACCTTTGTTAGATGTTTCAACAGACATGTTTCTTAATAGAAGCCACACATTGCTGTTACTTTTAGGCTCTTCTGGTGTTTTTGTGATGTTTTAACCTTGTTTCTGTGATTTCAACAGAATTACATTAGTTTCTTAATAGAAGCTGTTAAACACACATCTCCATGCTGGAAACGCACGTTTTTGGCCTCTTCTGATGTTTTTGATGTTTTAACCTTGTTAGTCATTTCAACAGTTTTACATTAGTTTCTTCATAGAAGCTGTTAAACACACATTCCATGCTGAGTTTCGGCCTCTTCTGATGTTTTGTGATGTTTTAACCTTGTTACAGTCATTTCCAACAGTTTTACATTAGTTTCTTAATGGAAGCTGTTAAACACACATCTCCATGCTGCGTGTTTCGCCTCTTTTTGATGTTTTTGTGATGTTTTAACCTTTGTTACAATGATTTCAACACAATTACATTAGTTTCTTAATAGAAGTTTTAAACACACATCCCCATGCTGGAAACGTATTTCGGCCTCTTCTGATGTTTTTGTGATGTTTTTTAACCTTGTTACAATTTCAACAGTTTTCATTTGTTTCTTAATAGATGTTAAACACAAAACGTGCTTTTCGGCTCATCTGATGTTTTTGTGATGTTTTATCCTTATTTCAAAACATTAGTTTCTTAATAAAGCTGTTAAACACAAACGTTTTTGTGATGTTTTTGGCCTTTGTTACAGTGATTTCAACACAATTACATTAGTTTCTTAATAGATGTTTTTAACACACATCTCCATGCTGGAAAACGTGCTTTTCGATCATCTGATGTTTGTGATGTTTTATCCTTGTTAAAGTCATTTCAAAAGTTTTCCATTAGTTTCTTAATAGAAGCTGTTAAACACATCTCATGCTGGAAACGTGCGTTTTGGCCTCTTCTGATGTTTTTGTGATGTTTTAACCTTGTTACAGTGATTTCAACACAATTACATTAGTTTCTTAATAGAAAAACACGTTCCATGCTGGAAACGTGCGTTTCGGCCTTTCTGATGTTTTTGTGATGTTTTAACCTTGTTACAATTTCAACACAATTACATTAGTTTCTTAATAGAAGCTGTTAAACACACATCTCCATGCTGGAAACGTCTTTCGGCTCTTCTGATGTTTTTGTGATGTTTTTAACCTTGTTAGAGTCATTTCAACAGTTTTACATTAGTTTCTTAATAGAAGCTGTTAAACACACATCTCCATGCTGGAAACGTCCCTGGCCTCTTCTGATGTTTTTTGTGATGTTTTAACCTTGTTACAGTGATTTCAACACAATTACATTAGTTTCTTAATAAAGCTGTTAAACACACATCTCCATGCTGGAAACGTGCGTTTCGGCCTCTTCTAATGTTTTTTGTGATGTTTTAACCTTGTTACAGTGATTTCAACACATCAATTACATTAGTTTCTTAATAGAAGCTGTTAAACACACATCTCCATGCTGGAAACGTGCGTTTCGCCCTCTGGCTGATGTTTTTGTGATGTTTTAACCTTGTTACAGTCATTTCAACACAATTACATTAGTTTCTTAATAGAAGCTGTTAAACACACATCTCCATGCTGGAAACGTGCGTTTCGGCCTCTTCTGTTTTTGTGATGTTTTTAACCTTGTTACAGTCATTTCAACACAATTACATTAGTTTCTTAATAGAAGCTGTTAAACACACATCTCCATGCTGGAAACGTGCGTTTCGGCCTCTTCTGATGTTTTTGTGATGTTTTAACCTTGTTACAGTCATTTCAACAGTTTTACATTAGTTTCTTAATAGAAGCTGTTAAACACACATCTCCATGCTGGAAACGTGCGTTTCGGCCTCTTCTGATGTTTTTGTGATGTTTTAACCTTGTTACAGTGATTTCAACACAATTACATTAGTTTCTTAATAGAAGCTGTTAAACACACATCTCCATGCTGGAAACGTGCGTTTCGGCCTCTTCTGTTTTTGTGATGTTTTAACCTTGTTACAGTGATTTCAACACAATTACATTAGTTTCTTAATAGAAGCTGTTAAACACACATCTCCATAGGCTGGAAACGTGCGTTTTCGGCCTCTTCTGATGTTTTTGTGATGTTTTAACCTTGTTACAGTCATTTCAACACAATTACATTAGTTTCCTAATAGAAGCTGTTAAACACACATCTCCCATGCTGGAAACGTGCGTTTTGGCCTCTTCTGATTTTTGTGATGTTTTAACCTTGTTACAGTGATTTCAACACAATTACATTAGTTTCTTAATAGAAGCTGTTAAACACACATCTCATGCTGGAAACGTGCGTTTCGGCCTCTTCTGATGTTTTTGTGATGTTTTAACCTTGTTACAGTCATTTCAACAGTTTTACATTAGTTTCTTAATAGAAGCTGTTAAACACACATCTCCATGCTGGAAACGTGCGTTTCGGCCTCTTCTGATGTTTTTGTGATGTTTTAACCTTGTTACAGTGATTTCAACAGTTTTTACATTAGTTTCTTAATAGAAGCTGTTAAACACACATCTCCATGCTGGAAACGTGCGTTTCGGCCTCTTCTGATGTTTTTGTGATGTTTTAACCTTGTTACAGTGATTTCAACACAATTACATTAGTTTCTTAATAGAAGCTGTTAAACACACATCTCCATGCTGAAACGTGCGTTTTGGCCTCTTCTGATGTTTTTGTGATGTTTTAACCTTGTTACAGTCATTTCAACACAATTACATTAGTTTCTTAATAGAAGCTGTTAAACACACATCTCCATGCTGAAACGCGTGCGTTTCGGCCTCTTCTGATTTTTGTGATGATTTTAACCTTGTTACAGTCATTTCAACACAATTACATTAGTTTCTTAATAGAAGGTGTTAAACACACATCTCCATGCTGGAAACGTGCGTTTCGGCCTCTTCTGATGTTTTGTGATGTTTTAACCTTGTTACAGTCATTTCAACAGTTTTCATTAGTTTCTTAACAGAAGCTGTTAAACACACATCTCCATGCTGGAAACGTGCCCTCTTCTGATGTTTTTGTGATGTTTTAACCTTGTTACAGTGTCATTTCAACAGTTTTACATTAGTTTTTAATAGAAGCTGTTAAACACATCTCCATGCTGGAAACGTGCGTTTTGGCCTCTTTTGATGTTTTTGTGATGTTTTAACCTTGTTACAGTCATTTCAACAGTTTTACATTAGTTTCTTAATAGAAGCTGTTAAACACACATCCCCATGCTGGAAACGTGCATTTTTCGGCCTCTTCTGATGTTTTTGTGATGTTTTAACCTTGTTACAGTCATTTCAACAGTTTACATTAGTTTCTTAATAGAAGCTGTTAAACACACATCTCCATGCTGGAAACGCGCGTTTCGGCCTCATCTGATGTTTTTGTGATGTTTTATCCTTGTTAAAGTCATTTCAAACAATTTTTCCATTAGTTTCTTAATAGAAGCTGTTAAAAAACACATCTCCATGCTGTAAAAGTGCGTTTCGGCCTCTTCTGATGTTTTTGTGATGTTTTAACCTTGTTACAGTGATTTCAACACAATTACATTAGTTTCTTAATAGAAGCTGTTAAACACACATCTCCATGCTGGAAACGTGCGTTTTTTCTTCTGTTTTTTGTGATGTTTTAACCTTGTTACAGTGATTTCAACACAATTACATTAGTTTCTTAATAGAAGCTGTTAAACACACATCTCCATGCTGGAAACGTGCGTTTCGGCCTCTTCTGATGTTTTTGTGATGTTTTAACCTTGTTACAGTGATTTCAACACAATTACATTAGTTTCTTAAACAGAAGCTGTTAAACACACATCTCCATGCTGGAAACGTGCGTTTCGGCCTCTTCTGATGTTTTTGTGATGTTTTAACCTTGTTACAGTCATTTTCAACACAATTACATTAGTTTCTTAATAGAAGCTGTTAAACACACATCTCCATGCTGGAAACGTGCCGGCCTCTTCTGATGTTTTTGTGATGTTTTAACCTTGTTACAGTCATTTCAACAGTTTTACATTAGTTTCTTAATAGAAGCTGTTAAACACACATCTCCATGCTGGAACGTGCGTTTTGCCTCTTCTGATGTTTTGTGATGTTTTAACCTTGTTACAGTCATTTCAACAGTTTTACATTAGTTTCTTAATAGAAGCTGTTAAACACACATCTCCATGCTGGAAACGTATGCGGCCTCTTCTGATGTTTTTGTGATGTTTTAACCTTGTTAGTCATTTCAACAGTTTTACATTTTTCTTAAGAAGCAATCTCCATGCTGAGTTTCGGCCTCTTCTGATGTTTTTGTGATGTTTTAAACTTTGTTACAGTCATTTCCAACAGTTTTCATTAGTTTCTTAATCTGTTAAACACACATCTCCATGCTGGAAACGTGAGTTTCGGCCTCTTCTGATGTTTTTTGTGATGTTTTAACCTTGTTACAGTCATTTCAACAGTTTTACATTAGTTTCTTAATAGAAGCTTTTAAACACACATCTCCATGCTGGAAACGTGCGTTTCGGCCTCTTCTGATGTTTTTGTGATGTTTTAACCTTGTTACAGTCATTTCAACAGTTTACATTTGTTTCTTAATAGAAGCTGTTAAACACACATCTCCATGCTGGAAACGTGCGTTTCGGCCTCTTCTGATGTTTTTGTGATGTTTTAACCTTGTTAAAGTCATTTCAAAGTTTTCCATTAGTTTCTTAATAGAAGCTGTTAAAAACACATCTCCATGCTGGAACGTGCGTTTCGGCCTCTTCTGATGTTTTTGTGATGTTTTAACCTTGTTACAGTGATTTCAACACAATTACATTAGTTTCTTAATAGAAGCTGTTAAACACACATCTCCATGCTGGAAACGTGCGTTTCGGCCTCTTCTGATGTTTTTGTGATGTTTTAACCTTGTTACAGTCATTTCAACAGTTTTACATTAGTTTCTTAATAGAAAGCTGTTAAACACACATCTCCATGCTGGAAACGTGCGTTTTGGCCTCTTCTGATGTTTTTGTGATGTTTTAACCTTGTTACAGTCATTTCAACAGTTTTACATTAGTTTCTTAATAGAAGCTGTTAAACACACATCTCCATGCTGGAAACGCATGCGTTTCGGCCTCTTCTGATGTTTTGTGATGTTTTAACCTTGTTACAGTCATTTCAACAGTTTACATTAGTTTCTTAATAGAAGCTGTTAAACACACATCTCCATGCTGGAAACGTGCGTTTTGGCCTCTTCTGATGTTTTTTGTGATGTTTTAACCTTGTTAGTCATTTCAACAGTTTTACATTAGTTTCTTAATAGAAGCTGTTAAACACACATCTCCATGCTGGAAACGTGCGTTTTGGCCTCTTCTGATGTTTTTGTGATGTTTTAACCTTGTTACAGTCATTTCAACAGTTTTACATTAGTTTCTTAATAGAAGCTGTTAAACACACATCTCCATGCTGGAAACGTGCGTTTCGGCCTCTTCTGATGTTTTTGTGATGTTTTAACCTTGTTACAGTGATTTCAACAGGAATTACATTAGTTTCTTAATAGAAGCTGTTAAACACATCCCCATGCTGGAAACGTGCGTTTCGGCCTCTTCTGATGTTTTTGTGATGTTTTAACCTTGTTACAGTCATTTCAACAGTTTTCCATTTGTTTCTTAATAGAAGCTGTTAAACACACATCTCCATGCTGGAAACGTGCGTTTCGGCCTCATCTGATGTTTTTGTGATGTTTTATCCTTGTTAAAGTCATTTCAAAAGTTTTCCATTAGTTTCTTAATAGAAGCTGTTAAACACACATCTCCATGCTGTAAACGTGCGTTTCGGCCTCTTCTGATGTTTTTGTGATGTTTTAACCTTGTTACAGTCATTTCAACAGTTTACATTAGTTTCTTAATAGAAGCTGTTAAACACACATCTCCATGCTGGAAACGTGCGTTTCGGCCTCATCTGATGTTTTGTGATGTTTTTGTGATGTTTTAAACACACACCTTGTTAAAGTTTTGGCCTTTCAATGTTTTAACCTTAGTTTCTTAATAGAATTACATGTTAAACACACATCTCCATGCTGGAAACGTGCGTTTAGGCCTCTTCTGATGTTTTTGTGATGTTTTAACCTTGTTACAGTGATTTCAACACAATTACATTAGTTTCTTAATAGAAGCTGTTAAACACACATCTCCATGCTGGAAACGTGCGTTTCGGCCTCTTCTGATGTTTTTGTGATGTTTTAACCTTGTTACAGTCATTTCAACAGTTTTACATTAGTTTCTTAATAGAAGCTGTTAAACACACATCTCCATGCTGGAAACGTGGCGTTTTGGCCTCTTCTGATGTTTTTGTGATGTTTTAACCTTGTTACAGTCATTTCAACAGTTTTACATTAGTTTCTTAATAGAAGCTGTTAAACACACATCTCCATGCTGGAAACGTGCATTTCGGCCTCTTCTGATTTTTGTGATGTTTTAACCTTGTTACAGTCATTTCAACAGTTTTACATTAGTTTCTTAATAGAAGCTGTTAAACACACATCTCCATGCTGGAAACGTGCCTTCGGCTCTTCTGATGTTTTTGTGATGTTTTAACCTTGTTACAGTCATTTCAACACAATTACATTAGTTTCTTAATAGAAGCTGTTAAACACACATCTCCATGCTGAAACGTGCGTTTCGGCCTCTTCTGATGTTTTTGTGATGTTTTAACCTTGTTAGAGTCATTTCAACAGTTTTACATTAGTTTCTTAATAGAAGCTGTTAAACACACATCTCCATGCTGGAAACGTGCGTTTCGGCCTCTTCTGATGTTTTTGTGATGTTTTAACCTTGTTAGAGTCATTTCAACAGTTTTACATTAGTTTCTTAATAGAAGCTGTTAAACACACATCTCCATGCTGAGTTTCGGCCTCTTCTGATGTTTTTGTGATGTTTTAACCTTGTTACAGTCATTTCAACAGTTTTACATTAGTTTCTTAATAGAAGCTGTTAAACATTTCTCCATGCTGGAAACGCATGTTTTTGTGATGTTTTAACCTTGTTACAGTCATTTCAACAGTTTTACATTAGTTTCTTAATAGAAGCTGTTAAACACACATCTCCATGCTGAAACGTGCGTTTCGGCCTCTTCTGATGTTTTTGTGATGTTTTAACCTTGTTACAGTCATTTCAACAGTTTTCCATTAGTTTCTTAATAGAAGCTGTTAAACACACATCTCCATGCTGGAAACGTGCGCTTTCGCCTCTTCTGATGTTTTTGTGATGTTTTAACCTTGTTACAGTCATTTCAACACAATTACATTAGTTTCTTAATAGAAGCTGTTAAACACACATCCCCATGCTGGAAACGTGCATTTCGGCCTCTTTCTGATGTTTTTGTGATGTTTTAACCTTGTTACAGTCATTTCAACAGTTTTACATTTGTTTCTTAATAGAAGCTGTTAAACACACATCTCCATGCTGGAAACGTGCGTTTCGGCCTCTTCTGATGTTTTTGTGATGTTTTATCCTTGTTAAAGTCATTTCAAAAGTTTTCCATTAGTTTCTTAATAGAAGCTGTTAAACACACATCTCCATGCTGGAAACGTGCGTTTCGGCCTCTTCTGATGTTTTTGTGATGTTTTAACCTTGTTACAGTGATTTCAACACAATTACATTAGTTTCTTAATAGAAGCTGTTAAACACACATCTCCATGCTGGAAACGTGCGTTTCGGCCTCTTCTGATGTTTTTTGTGATGTTTTAACCTTTGTTACAGTGATTTCAACACAATTACATTAGTTTCTTAATAGAAGCTGTTAAACACACATCTCCATGCTGGAAACGTGCGTTTCGGCCTCTTCTGATGTTTTTGTGATGTTTTAACCTTGTTACAGTGATTTCAACACAATTACATTAGTTTCTTAATAGAAGCTGTTAAACACACATCTCCATGCTGGAAACGCATGCTTTCGGCCTCTTCTGATGTTTTTGTGATGTTTTAACCTTGTTAGAGTCATTTCAACAGTTTTACATTAGTTTCTTAATAGAAGCTGTTAAACACACATCTCCATGCTGGAAACGTGCGTTTTGGCCTCTTCTGATGTTTTTGTGATGTTTTAACCTTGTTACAGTGATTTCAACACAATTACATTAGTTTCTTAATAGAAGCTGTTAAACACACATCTCCATGCTGGAAACGTGCGTTTCGGCCTCTTCTGATGTTTTTGTGATGTTTTAACCTTGTTAGAGTCATTTCAACAGTTTTACATTAGTTTCTTAATAGAAGCTGTTAAACACACATCTCCATGCTGGAAACGTGCGTTTCGGCCTCTTCTGATGTTTTTGTGATGTTTTAACCTTGTTACAGTCATTTCAACAGTTTTACATTAGTTTCTTAATAGAAGCTGTTAAACACACATCTCCATGCTGGAAACGTGCGTTTCGGCCTCTTCTGATGTTTTTGTGATGTTTTAACCTTGTTACAGTCATTTCAACAGTTTTACATTAGTTTCTTAATAGAAGCTGTTAAACACACATCTCCATGCTGGAAACGTGCGTTTCGCCTCTTCTGATGTTTTTGTGATGTTTTAACCTTGTTACAGTCATTTCAACACAATTACATTAGTTTCTTAATAGAAGCTGTTAAACACACATCTCCATGCTGGAAACGTGTGTTTCGGCCTCTTCTGATGTTTTGTGATGTTTTAACCTTGTTACAGTCATTTCAACAGTTTTCCATTAGTTTCTTAATAGAAGCTGTTAAACACACATCTCCATGCTGGAAACAAGCCTCTTCTGATGTTTTTGATGTTTTAACCTTGTTACACATTTCAACAGTTTTACATTAGTTTCTTAATAGAAGCTGTTAAACACACATCTCATGCTGGAAACGTGCGTTTCGCCTCTTCTGATGTTTTTGTGATGTTTTAACCTTGTTACAGTCATTTCAACAGTTTTATTAGTTTCTTAATAGAAGCTGTTAAACACACATCTCCATGCTGGAAACGTATGCGTTTCAGCCTCTTTTGATGTTTTTTGTGATGTTTTAACCTTGTTACAGTGATTTCAACACAGTTTTACATTAGTTTCTTAATAGAAGCTGTTAAACACACATCCCCATGCTGGAAACGTGCGTTTCGGCCTCTTCTGATGTTTTTGTGATGTTTTAACCTTGTTACAGTCATTTCAACAGTTTTCCATTAGTTTCTTAATAGAAGCTGTTAAACACACATCTCCATGCTGGAAACGTGCGTTTCGGCCTCATCTGATGTTTTTGTGATGTTTTAACCTTGTTAAAGTCATTTCAACAGTTTTCCATTAGTTTCTTAATAGAAGCTGTTAAACACACATCTCCATGCTGCGTTTCGGCCTCTTCTGATGTTTTTGTGATGTTTTAACCTTGTTACAGTCATTTCAACAGTTTTACATTAGTTTCTTAATAGAAGCTGTTAAACACACATCTCCATGCTGGAAACGTGCGTTTCGGCCTCTTCTGATGTTTTTGTGATGTTTTAACCTTGTTACAGTGATTTCAACACAATTTTCATTAGTTTCTTAATAGAAGCTGTTAAACACACATCTCCATGCTGGAAACGTATGCGTTTCGGCCTCTTCTGATGTTTTTGTGATGTTTTAACCTTGTTACAGTGATTTCAACAACAGTTTTACATTAGTTTCTTAATAGAAGCTGTTAAACACACATCTCCATGCTGGAAACGTGCGTTTGGCCTCTTCTGATGTTTTTGTGATGTTTTAACCTTGTTACTGTCATTTCAACAGTTTACATTAGTTTCCTAATAGATGTTAAACAACATCTCCATGCTGGAAACGTGGTTTTGGCCTCTTCTGATGTTTTGTGATGTTTTAACCTTGTTAAACATTTTCAACAGTTTTCCATTAGTTTCTTAATAAACTGTTAAACACACATCTCCATGCTGGAAACATGCGTTTCGGCCTCTTCTGATGTTTTTGTGATGTTTTAACCTTGTTACAGTCATTTCAACAGTTTTACATTAGTTTCTTAATAGAAGCTGTTAAACACACATCTCCATGCTGGAAACGTGCGTTTCGGCCTCTTCTGATGTTTTTGTGATGTTTTAACCTTGTTACAGTGATTTCAACACAATTACATTAGTTTCTTAATAGAAGCTGTTAAACACACATCCCCATGCTGGAAACGTGCATTTCGGCCTCTTCTGATGTTTTGTGATGTTTTAACCTTGTTACAGTCATTTCAACAGTTTTCCATTTGTTTCTTAATGAAAAACACACATCTCATGAACGTTTTGCTGGAATCTGATGTTTTTGTGATGTTTCTGATGTTTTTTCTGTTTTCAACCTTTGTTTCAGTGATTTCAACACATTACATTTTTAACCTTTCTTAATTTCAACAGTTTTACATTAGTTTCTTAATAGAAGCTGTTAAACACACATCTCCATGCTGGAAACGTGCGTTTCGGCCTCTTCTGATGTTTTGTGATGTTTTAACCTTGTTACAGTGATTTCAACACAATTACATTAGTTTCTTAATAGAAGCTGTTAAACACACATCTCCATGCTGGAAACGCATGCGTTTCGGCTCTTCTGATTTTTGTGATGTTTTAACCTTGTTACAGTGTTTCAACAGGATTACATTAGTTTCTTAATTGTTAAACACACATCTATGCTGGAAACGTGCGTTTTTAGGCCTCTTCTGATGTTTTTGATGTTTTAACCTTTGTTACAGTGATTTCAACAGTTTTACATTAGTTTCTTAACAGAAGCTGTTAAACACACATCTTCATGCTGGAAACGCGTTTTGGCCTCTTCTGATGTTTTTGTGATGTTTTAACCTTGTTACAGTCATTTCAACACAATTACATTAGTTTCCTTAATAGAAGCTGTTAAACACACATCTCCATGCTGGAAACGCATGCGTTTCGGCCTCTTCTGATGTTTTTGTGATGTTTTAACCTTGTTACAGTCATTTCAACAGTTTTACATTAGTTTCTTAATAGAAGCTGTTAAACACACATCTCCATGCTGGAAACGTGCGTTTCGGCCTCTTCTGATGTTTTTGTGATGTTTTAACCTTTGTTACAGTGTCATTTCAACACAATTACATTAGTTTCTTAATAGAAGCTGTTAAACACACATCTCCATGCTGGAAACGTGCGTTTTGGCCTCTTCTGATGTTTTTGTGATGTTTTAACCTTGTTACAGTCATTTCAACAGTTTTACATTAGTTTCTTAATAGAAGCTGTTAAACACACATCTCCATGCTGAAACGTGCGTTTCGGCCTCTTCTGATTTTTGTGATGTTTTAACCTTGTCTGTCATTTCAACAGATGTTTTTTTGACTGATGTTTTAACCGTTTGTTGATGTTTTTGTGATGTTTTAACCTTGTTAGTCATTTCAACAGTTTTACATTAGTTTCTTAATAGAAGCTGTTAAACACACATCTCCATGCTGCGTTTCGGCCTCTTCTGATGTTTTTGTGATGTTTTAACCTTGTTACAGTCATTTCAACAGTTTTACATTAGTTTCTTAATAGAAGCTGTTAAACACACATCTCCATGCTGGAAACGTGCGTTTTGGCCTCTTCTGATGTTTT